>MU968540.1:0-42250 GCA_034641835.2 Pinus albicaulis | reverse complement strand
AGAGGCCTTGCGGATAAATGACCTCATCCCGTAAGTTATAAACCAATCCATGGACTATTATCCCTCAACAGTGGGTTTTGGAAAGCTTCATAAGCTTCCTTAAAAGTCTTTGAGATGCTCAAATCACAATACTTGTACTGCACTTTCTTGAAATATCAGACTCCTCTTGTTGAACGCATATGCCACTTTGTTGGTCTGACCACTGATATGTTTAAAAAAAAATTGAAACTCTACAAGGACCCCACCCATTTCATGTGTTTATGATTCATCTTATGTTGTTTTATATTATATTGTAACACAGAATTATCTGAAAACAAAACAAACTCATTAGCCAACAAATAATGTCTCCAATGCTTGAATGCTTGGACGACTACATAAAATTATTTTTCATAAGATGTATACTTCTGTCTTCTCTCATTTAACTTCTCACTTAAATATGCTACTGGCTTATCTTCTTGGTTGTGTACTTCACCAATGGCTATCCCACTGGCATCACAACGAACTTGGAAAATTTTGTTGAAGTCTGGCAAGTTTAGGATTGTTTTTCCGTAATCTTCTTCCTCAAAAATTGAAAACTCCTCTCGGAAAATTATGTCCAATGAAAAGTTTTATTTTCCTTCTTAATGGTATCTAACATAGGTGCACAAATACTGTTGAAGTTCTTAATAAAGTTCCGGTAGAAACTCGCCAATCCACGAAAACTTCTAACTTAAAACAAACTCTTGGGAGAAGGCCAGTTAACTATGGCTAAAACCTTCTCTGGATCCATATTCAATTCATTCTCATAAATTACAAAGCCTATATAAATCAATTCTTTCTTGCAAAAAGAACATTTTTTCAAATTCATTAAAAACTTATTGTATTGCAATTTTTCTAGCACATACCTGACATGTCGTAAATGTTTTTCCTTTGTCTTGCTGAAAATAAGTATATCATAAAGATATACAATCACAAACTTACCAAATAATTCCTTCAACATCTCATTCATAAAATGCGTGAATGTTCTTGATGCATTTCTGAATCCAAAAGGCATGACCAACCACTCATGAAAACCTTCATTGGTCTTGGAAGTTCTCTTCCATTCATCACCTTCTATAATCATGATCTGGTGATAGCCTCTATTCAAATCTATCTTTGAAAAGTACACTACTCCACTCAGAAAATCCATCATATCATCCATCTGAGGTAAAGGAAACCTATACCTCATAGTGATCTTTTTTATCCCCCGAGAATCAGTGCACATTCACCATTCACCTCCTTTTTTGAGAGCTAAAATGGTCGAAACAACACAAGGGCTCAAACTCTCCCAAACCAGTCCTTTATCCAAAAACTCCTACACTTGTTTCTTGATCTCCTCATTGTCTTTCAGACTCATCTAGTAAGCAGAATTATTTGTAAAACTAGCTCCTGGAATAAAATCAATGTGGCGACTAATGCTCCGCTTAGATGGTAATCTATCTTCTAGATCATCTACCACAATATCACTAAACTCTGGCAACATGTCCTGTATTTCCACAGGAAAATCAGTAATTTCTGTATGCATTAATACTAGTCATGTCCTTCTCACAACTACATAATTCATTTCATTCTCTTCAATATGTCGCAGAAACTCCTTCCCAGCTATCAATAATGTCTTTGTACCACTAGTTTTTATAGTCTCTTATTCTTTCATGGGAACTAACGTATACTTTATCCCATCCTTCACAAATCTATAATAATTCTTCTCCCCATCATGGAAGACCTTTCTATCATATTTCCATGGTCTACCCAGCAGAATATGGCACACGTCCATGGGCATAATATCGCAAGTTACCTTTTCTTTGTACTTAATTAAATGTGAAACTCCACCGCACCATTCATCAACCAACAATTGGTGTCCTTTCAAAGCAAGACACCTTATATGAGCCGATGTTTTGAATTCTCCAAACCCAATTTATCCACTATCTCAAAGTGGCTACCAAGTTAATGGTTAAGCCCACCATCTATGATAAATTTGCATCATTTTCCATGTAGACTCTACACATAGTCCAAAAAATGTCATGGGAAATACCGAGAGTGGGGATGAATCAAAGATTCAAACTTTTACTTTTTCATGCTCCAAAACCCATGCGCTACTTTGTTGAAGCCAAATAGCGTATACACGTGGATATCCTTCATAAAACACGCGTATACACAGAGATCTAATTATGCCATTAATTCTTCACTTATATCATTCCATCATTCATTCATCAGATGTTCAATAAACAGTAAACATGTGCAGTAAGAACAGAATAAGCCATCACACAAAGCATCACACATGAACACCAGGATTTTTAGGTGGAAACCCAAATCGGGAGAAAACCACCGCTGCAGTTGCTCAGCCTTCAATATTTTATAATAGAGAAAACATCTTACAACATATGTGCTGGCGCAGACTTGACCAGCACGCAGGCACCCACCTGCGCTCGTTTACCAGCCTCTCCTGGAAGGGAGCTCCAACCCCCTGACTCGTTTACCAGCCTCTCTTGGAAGGGAGCTACGACCCCCGATCTCGTTTACCAGCCTCACCTGGAAGGGAGCTACGACCCCCCGATCTCGTTTACCAGCCTCACCTGGAAGGGAGCTACAACCCCCTGACTGAAGGCTACAACCTTCAGCACCACCTTGGACCACGTTTCATCAATTTTCACACTGGATCCAACAACTTCAATAGAACACCACTTGCAGGCCACATTTCATCATATTTTCAAACTGAACCCTTTCAATACTTTCAAGCACAAACATACTTCACCAACAGATACTTATCAACACAGATCAGATAGAAGAAACACAGCAGAACAGATTAGATATTTCATACCCCTTGCTTCAGCAAACCCTAGTTTGCATACGCGTTTTCCCTTTACTGATGTCGCGTATATACGCGCTTCCGTCCACACATACAAGCGTATACCTCAGTGTATATTTGATTGCACATACGCGCCTTTTCTTCAGAGAAGCCGCGTATATACGCGCTTCCTCCACTGCTGGCAGCGATAGATCTCTCACAATGACAGAAGCATACTCATCGATCGTATATTCCGCCCAGATCACCCTTCTTCGTACGATGTTCGCCTAGATGTTCGCTTCATCACAGATCTAAGCCTTCCATAATCAGATCTAGCAAATACAAGTGCAATTCAGATCTAGATCCCCTTCTTCATCATTGGTGCATCATACATTCAGATTTATCATTCAAGTGTAACCCTTTCCATTCAGATATACTTCAGAGAGAAGTATTCATTCAAGCTCAGACATCTTGCACCCACAATCATGATTTGCACAATGAATTTCTTCTCCTTATATAGGTTTATCCTTTTTCAATACCACGGGCCAAAGCAATACCATGAGCCTTCAATACCACGAGCCCAACAATACCATGAGCCTTCAATACCATGAGCCTAACAATACCATGAGCCAAAACAATACATTATGAGCGCTTTTGCCCATACGCGACTTGGAACGTTGTTTCCCGCGTGCATACGCGACTTCCCCTAGACATATCCGCGTATGCCTTGAAACATACTCTTTTCATCATGGATTTAGTACATGCTGACTTCTTTTCTTCACTGCCTTCTGTACACACTGTAGATACATCATATTTAGCTCATCAAGAACATATTCTAACAAGCACAACTTCACCAAGTAAGTTGTCATCATCTTCATTAAGTGGGTTGCCTTTCAAGGACAACACTTAGCATCATATTGTCAACAAACATCATATCACATCATATTTACATCATTTACCAAGTCCATCAAGTCAAGAATAACTTCATCAGGTGTATTGCCATCAAGGACAACACATATCAACTGTCACATGTCTTCATCTTCATTTAGTGGGTTGCCATCAAGGACAACACTCTGCATCATATTTCCAACAATCTCCCCCTTTGGACTTGATGGCAACCACGATGGTGTTTGGTTACCACAACAGATAAGTACATTGATACCATGTCACTCTCCCAATTCTTTGACACCATTATCTGCATTCAAACACCATGTCACTCTCCCCCTTTGACATCAAGGGCAAAGGGCACACTCTCCCCCTTTGACATCAAGGGCAACAGGCGGATCAAAAACCAACATACTCTCCCCCTTTTCTCCTCATGTGGAAGAAGTGTTCTGTAGATCTGATATGTACTGAAGTGGCCAAGCTCCCCCTGCGTTCATGCTGAAGCTTCAAACATATTTTTCAATAAAGTACATGACTCTATGAACTTCCTATCACCAAAGACTCATACTTACATCAAATATCCAACCAAGTGGATTTACATATAAGACTCAAATACCCAACCAAGTGGGTTTACAAATTTGACAAGTCCTTACATGACTGAATATTACAAATTTACACTATGGGTCTCAACAAGCCCTTTTCATCAAAAATATGACCATCTATGACCAACACCAGAAAATCCTCAAGAAAGAGAACATATTTCGGAACCATCATAATGCCAACAATGCATTATACTCAGCAAAGCTAATGCTCCCCCTGAATCTGTGCATCCATGCATCCTTTTCATATGACTAAGGCTCCCCCTTAGTTTGTGCATCCTGAACACTTTCACCAACAAATCATCAAGGTATCTTCATCAAATCATTAGAACAAGAATTATGAGAACTGGAACAATACCAGAGATACCAAACAGTATCAGATATACCAAACAGTACTGCAGCTGTGCTGAAGAGAGCTGATTCCAACCAAAAAAATGTCAGCAATCAGACATACGTGGTTTTCTGTGCTGGAACTCGCGTATATACGCGACTGTGTTTCATGAAACCTGCGTATCCAATGCCATCTTCTATATTTTGATCTTTTGACAGTCTGAGACAACTCCAGCTTCAGTTTGTGAAATTCAAATGCTTCTTTGGATCATGTGAGGGCAGACAGATAGGACAATGTAGTTGTGTCTTCAGGAGTCATCCAATGGTTGTAGCATAATAGTGACCAAGTCTTCAAACTCTTTGCAGCATTAATACAATCTTTTCAAGAGAGATTATCATACCATAACAACATCTTCAAATAAGTGTCAAGCAATCATCCATGTGGTCCAATATCATCAAGATCTTCAAGATTTAACATGAAGTAACATATGTAGGCAAAAGATCTCAACCATAGTAACAAACTCTGCATGATCTATTCTTATTTAAACGCCATCCAACTCATCCATGTGTGAGCACAAAAGATACTTATCAGCAACCAGAGCTCAAAGACTCATCATAATAATCCATGTACCAAGTCATCATCATTTGAGCATGAGTATCACAAAGACCAAAGAATAAGCAATCATATTGCCAACAATGCAATCATTAGTATTCAACCTGCTACTCCCCCTAAACCAGTGCTCTTCCTTAACTTTGTGCAATCTGAAACACCTTCAACAGCAAGTCATCAGCAATAATCTCTTCATGATCTGTCCTCATCTCTGAATTATAAGACTTTCATCTTGACAACGAATGCTCTTCATCATAAAGCAATCAGGCTTCATCCATAATTTTTAACAAAAATAACCAAGTATCATTTCATTAACATGAGTATAACCAGAATGATGCTAACAGTGCAATCATCAGCAGTCAGACTGATGCTCCCCCTGGACCTCTGCTCCAGATCTTCAGCTATCAGATAAATTCTCTTATCATCAATGCATACGCGACTGTGTCTGATGAAACTCGCGTGTATACGCGACTTTTGTGAATATAACCCGCGTATGGAAAGTGAAACATAGAAATTTTTCACATTCCTTTATCTCCCCCTGGACTTGTCCTTCCTGTACCTGTCTTCTTCATATCAGATGTTCTGTTAGAAATACATATAACCAGAATAATCAAATCAACCATGAGAGACATCATACATTGCTCCCCTTGTGACGATACATTACTAAATCTCATAATGTATCCCACATCATTCTTGCAGTCAATCAGAGAAGTAAGCTTCCAGAAGCGGATGACTGCAGTAGGGTCTGAATTCCCTACGTTTCTGATCGGTCCTCCTTCTTTTTCCAAATTTGCTTGAACTTTCCAACTGTGTGCTGAAAATTGTCCACTTTCCCAGATCTGTTCATCCCGCATTCTTTTTCTACATGTCCATACTTGTTACAAGCATAACATCTCATGTGGCCAGAGAAATAAACATAAGAATCATAATGAGTATTTCTATTCTTCCTCCTTTTACAATCAGCTGCTTTATGTCCATACTTGTTACATGAAAAACAATATCCCCTGAAGAAGCTAGAGTACCTTTCTGAGTAGAACTTGTTTGTTTGTGGCTGAAATGATCTGCTCCTGCAATTTGCTGCATCATGCCCATAATTATGATATTTAAAACATTCAACGTTCTTGAATGAATTCCTTTGAGAATTCATGATTGTTGGTTGATCTTTTGTTTCTTTCAACACATCAGGTTTTGCATTGAGATCTTCTGAATTTTTGGCACTTCCTTGTGAGCTAGATTCTCCTTTAACAGTTTCATGAAAACCAAGACCAAGTTTGATAGCAGGAGACCTTTGATTACTCAGAATTTTGTCCAAAGTGTTAGTACTATCATGAAACCTCAAAAGTTTAACCTTTTCTTCTAATTTACCTTTGAGAATGTTTACCTCAACCTCCAAGGCTTGACATTGCTTTGTCATGCTTTCTTCTTTCTTTCTTCCATCTTCTACTTGATCCTTCAGATTTAGAATCTCTTCTTTCAACCAATTTTCGTTTTCTTCACATGTTTGTTCCAGCTCTTCATTCTTCTTATTTGATTTTTCCAGATCTTCTTTGAGAGAGATAATTTCTGCTTCAAGGCCTTCCATTTCAAAGGATTGTAGAGGTTCCTCATTCTCCTTACTTGATGCTTCTAGCTCTGCTTGCAGAAAGATGATAGCAGCTTCAAGTCCTTCATTCTTCTTGCTTTATTTTTCAAGATCTGCTTCTAGATCTTTAATTCGATTGGATGCATAAGTATGAAACCTTTGATACTTGTCCACCTGTCCATTCAACATTTCTATTTGATCTTTCATTTGAGAGGTCATCTCTTTGTAAATAGAATCTTTCGTATCAATTTCCTTTTGTTGTTCTTCAACTTTGATCTTGATAGCTTCCACAACTTTACTATCTTCACTATTGTTTGCACAAAGAAGAGTATTACAAGTGGCCTTCTTCTTTTCCTTCTTTGCCATAAGTATTTGTAGAGCTTCGTCAGAAACTTTTGGTTCATCTTCTTCAATTTTTGCTATACATGATTTCTGAGGTATTTCCTTGTTTCGAGTAGGCTTCTTCTTTTGCTTCTTTGCCATGAGCACTTTCAGATCATGGTCAGAATCTTCTTCATCTTCACTGGACACTTCATCATCATCTTCTTTTGCATAATAACTCTTTTTCTTTTCAAATTGTTTCCCTTTACCATGCTTTTCTCTATAAGGACATTTAGCAGCATAATGACCAACTTTTCCACACTCAAAACATTTGAAGGGAAGTTTACCTTTGAATCTTCCAGTACCTAGTTGGAGCTTTCTCACGAAATTCGCTTCTTCTTCATCGGATATATAGCTGGATTCTTTGACAACTTCCTTTTCCTTTCCTGTTGTAGATGCCTTAAAAGCAGCTTCTCTTACTTGAGAAGGGCCTCCTTGTCTCATTTCAAAAGCAGTCAGAGTACCATGTAATTGAACAATAGTAAGAGTTTGCAAATCTTGACTTTCTTCAATAGCTGAAACTTTAGAGTCAAATTTTGAAGTCAATGATCTTAAGACCTTTTCCACCAGAGTAGTATCAGCTATGGTTTCACCCAAATTTCTCATTCGATTTACAAAATCATCCAGACGAAGAAAGAAACTGGCAACACTCTCATCACTATGCATCTTCAAATTTTCATATTCAATTCTAAGAGTTTGGAGTTTTGCATTTTTTACCTTTGTGTCTCCTTCATAGCTTAGAATGATTTTGTCCCATATTTCTTTTGCTGAATGTAGCTGCATCACTTTAGCAAATTCTGATTCAGACATGCTTCCCAATAAGACATTCATTGCTTTGGCATTGATTTCATACTTCTTTCTTTCAGCTGCATCAGTAGGAATATTTGCCGGGTATTGATAACCTTCTTGCACGATTGCCCATACATCTGCACCAAGACTTTGCAGATATGCTTTTGTTCGTACCTTCCAGAAAATCAGATTGCTTCCATTGAATAGAGGTGGCTTTATAGACATCACTCCTTCTTGAATTCCCATTGCGACGGATCTCCTTCAAGCGATCAAGCTTCTGCAGAAGGACCACCCTCTGATACCAATTGTTGGGAAAAATACTGAGAGGGGGGGGGGGTGAATTAGTATTTACTGCATAATCAAATTCTTTCACTTTTTCATTCCTTAAAACCCATACGCTACTTTCCTTCAGTAAACTAGCGTATATACGCGGATCCCCTTTATGAAACTAGCGTATACACAGAGATCTAGATATGTCATTAAATCTTCACTTCTATTAATCCATCATTCATTCATCAGATGTTCAATAAACAGTAAACATGTGCAGTAAGAACAGAATAAACCATCACACAAAGCATCACACATGAACACCAGGATTTTTAGGTGGAAACCCAAACCGGGAGAAAACCACCGCTGCAGTTGCTCAGCCTTCAATATTTTATTATAGAGAAAACATCTTACAACATATGTGCTGGCGCAGACTTGACCAGCACGCAGGCACCCACCTGCGCTCGTTTACCAGCCTCTCCCGGAAGGGAGCTCCAACCCCCTGACTCGTTTACCAGCCTCTCCTGGAAGGGAGCTACGACCCCCTGCTCTCGTTTACCAGCCTCACCTGGAAGGGAGCTACGACCCCCCGCTCTCGTTTACCAGCCTCACCTGGAAGGGAGCTACGACCCCCTGACTGAAGGCTACAACCCTCAGCACCACCTTGGACCACGTTTCATCAATTTTCACACCGGATCCAACAACTTAAAAAGAACACCACTTGCAGGCCACATTTCATCATATTTTCAAACTGGACCCTTTCCATACTTTTAAGCACAAACATACATCACCAACAGATACTTATCAACACAGATCAGATAGCAGAAACACAGCAGAACAGATTAGATATTTCATACCCCTTGCTTCAGCAAACCCTAGTTTGCATACGCGCTTTCCCTTCACTGATGTCGCGTATATACGCGCTTCCGTCCACACAAACCAGCGTATACCTCAGTGTATATTTTATTGCGCATACGCGCTTTCTCTTCGTTGAAGCCGCGTATATACGCGCTTCCTCCGCGGCGAAGTAGCGTATAGATCTTCAATCATTACAGAGCAGCATACTTCATCAGATCAGATATTCAGTTCAGATCTACCCTTTTGCTTCAGACAGATGTTCGCCTAGATGTTCGCCTCATCATAGATCTAGGCCTTCCATAAGCAGATCTAGTAGATACAAGTGCATTTCAGATCTAGATCCCCTTCTTCTTCATTGGTGCATCATATATTCAGATTTATCATTCAAGTGTAACCCTTTCCATTCAGATCTACTTCAGAGAGAAGTATTCATTCAAGCTCAGACATCTTGCACCCACAATCATGATTTGCACAATGAATTTCTTCTCCTTATATAGGTTTATCCTTTTTCAATACCACGGGCCAAAGCAATACCATGAGCCTTCAATACCACGGGCCAAAGCAATACCATGAGCCTTCAATACCACGAGCCCAACAATACCATGAGCCAAAAAAATACATTATGAGCGCTTTTGCCCATACGCTTCTTGGAACGTTGTTTCCCGCGTGCATACGCGACTTCCCTTAGACATATCCGCGTATGCCTTGAGACATACTCTTTTTACTATAGATTTAGCACATACTGAATTTCTTTCTTCATTCCCTTCTGTACTCACTGTAGATACATCAGATTTACTTCACCAAGAACATATTCTATCAAGCATAACTTCAACAAGTAAGTTGCCATCATCTTCATCAAGTGAGTTTCCATTCAAGGACAACACTCAGCACCATATTGCTAACAAACATCATATCACATCAGATTTACATCATTTACCAAGTCCATCAGGTCAAGAATAACTTCATCAGGTGGTTTGCCATCAAGGACAACACATGTCAACAAATACATGTTCTTCATCTTCTTTCGTGGGTTGCCATCTCAAGGACAACACTCGCGTCATATTTCAACAATTCAAATCTATCTTTGAAAAGTACACCACTCCACTCAGACAATCCATCATATCATCCATCCGAGGTAAAGGAAACCTATACCTGATAGTGATCTTGTTTATCGCTCGAGAATCAGTGCAAATTCACCATTCACCTCCTTTCTTAAGAGTTAAAACGGTCGAAACAACACAAGGGCTCAAACTCTCCCGAACCAGTCCTTTATCCAACAACACCTACACTTGTTTCTTGATCTCCTCATTGTCTTTCAGACTCATCTGGTAAGCAGCCTTATTTGGAAAACTAGCTCCTAGAATAAAATCAATGTGGTGACTAATGCTCTGCTTCGATGGTAATTTATCTTCTAGATCATCTACCACAATATCACTAAACTCTTGCGGAATGTCATGTATTTCCACAGGAAAATAAGTAATTTTTGTATGCATTAATACTAGTCATGGCCTTCTCACAACTACATAATTCATTTCATTCTCTTAAATATGTCACAGAAACTCCTTCCCACCTATCAATAATGTCTTTGTACCACTAGTTTTTGTAGTCTCTTATTCTTTCATGGGAACTAACGTATGCTTTATCCCAGCCTTCAAAAATCTACAATAATTCTTCTCCCCATCATGGACGACCTTTCTATCATATTTCCATGGTCTACCCAACAAAATATGGCACACGTCCATGGGCATAATATCGCAAGTTACCTTGTCTTTGTACTTTCCAATGTGAAACTCCACCTCGCACTATTCATCAACCAGCAGTTGGTGTCCTTTCTGCAACCAAGACACCTTATATGGAGTCGGATGCTTTGAATTCTCCAAACCAAATTTCTCCACCATCTCAATGGCTACCAGGTTATCAGTGCTTCCACTATCTATTATCAATTTGCACCATTTTCCATGTGACTTACACACATTCCAGAACAATGCTTTCCTTTGTGTCAGGAAAGCCACCTCCTTAGTTTGTTTTATCAAAACCTTGTTCAACACCAAGGTTTATCCCATCTCAAGAACATTCCCCACTTCTTGTGGTGTTGCCTCTGCTTCATCAGGTTGAGCAACATACGCTCCCTTCTATCCAGCCAGTTCATTTTCAGGACATTCAAAAGACCTATGTCCCCATTTGTGACAACAATAACACTCATATTTATTTCCCTTACCTCTACCATTACCTCTTCCTTGTTGGTATGGCCTTCCACCTTTGGTGTTACCTTCCTTCTCAGTCTGTCCCGAAGTTTTTGAACTGTTGCCTTCTTCATTACTGTTGGTAGTTCTACCTCTACCATAAGACTGTCCTCTTCCTCTTCCGGAACCACGTCCTCTTCTTGCATTCTTCTTCCTGGAAATCTTCTCTTCTGCCTTCAAGGCACACTGGTATGCCTCCTCTATAATTATTGGGGAAATAATACTGATCTCATCCAAGATTTCCATCTAGATACCATTTACAAATTTGGTTGTCTTCTTAGGGGTATCTTCAGCATACCCAGCCCTCAAGTTCAATTTATAGAACTCTTCTATGTATTCCTTTATAGCCATTGTTCTCTGTCTCAAGTTCTGCACTTGCATGTAAAGGGAAATCTGGTAATCTTTGGGTAGGAACTTTCTCTTCATCTTTACAATCATCCTGTCCCAACTCTTAATCAAAGTTTTGTTCAATATTCTCCTCTCTTCCTGCACACTGTCCCACCATAGTGCGGCGTGCCCTTTCAACTTAATGACAACAAACCTTATCTTATTATCCTCACTAATTTCCTCATATTCAAAGTATCTATCCAACTCACTTATCAACTTCAGCAGTGCTTCCGTGGATGAACAACCATCATAATTGGAGAGCTATGGTTTTGGCTTGCTGCTAGCCATCAAAAAAGATCTCAGTAATCTGAGTTCTAGTGGCTTGTTCTCTTGCTCCTCTGGTTGTGCCTTTAGCTCCTCATCTTCACTGTCATCTCCAATTTTCGAGTCCCTAGGCCTTCCTTCTTCTACTGCTGCTAAACGTGCTTACAGTACCCTAATCTCTTTGCATAGCCCTTTATCTTCTACTCCTCTTCCAACTCTTCCTCAGCCTCTTCTCCTTGCTTCAGCTCTTCCCCAACCTCTTCTTCCTACTTCCATCCTTACTTAGGAATAAAATTTCTCTGATACCAATTGATGCAGACACATTGCAATATATCAGAATAACACTGCGGAAAGGGAGTTATTTAATATTTAATAAATATCCCATTTATTTGTAATAGAGATTAAACTCGGGGGTTTGGCACATACATAGATACTTACGCGATCAACAGCAGAGTGTTTATCATATAGGAAGACTTAAAAAAATACCCAAACCAACGCACAAAACAAATGAAATGCCAACCCAAAGAATTCTTCTCGGAGGGTCCCACCGTAATATCCGACCAATCAATGGACAATCATACTTCGTATTCCCCACAACTTAATCTTGAAACGTTAAGCTCTAAAATTTAATTTATGCGCGATACGATGTTGCGTTGCGTCAACACATGGCTTCCCACACTTCGCATCGCAAACTTTTTAGCTTCCCTTGTGATGGCTCTTAATGTTAAACCTTACGAATAACGATTTGTGATCGTCGCTATCCACTTCCACTGTTCGATCTCGGCCAGATAATCAACGAATAGTAGCACTTCGCATTCCTTGAAACTTAACCCTGAAACGTTAAGTGCTAAACTTTATTTTCTGCGTGATGCGATGTTGCATCGTGTCGACACGTGGCTTCTTGCACATCGCATCGCAAAATTTTTAACTTCCCTTGCGATGGCTCTTAACGTTAAATCTCATGAATAGAGATTTTTGATCGCCACTATCATCTTCCACCATTCAATCTTGGATAGATCCTATGGCCTGTGCTATTTCTCCTCCATACCAATTTGCATCGCAAACTAAATTCTTTAACCTACGAAATCTTATTGTTTTTTCTTATTCCTAGCAATGTGAGATAATGTTTGGTTGCATCGTGATTTTATCACCGTAGATAAACTTCGCATCGACTGTCCTCTTAAAACCTCCAAGTTCGATTGGGGTCTGTTCTGCATTAAATACAATATGCAGTTTAACAAAGGAAAAATATAGAACTAAGGCCTCTTTCTGCCTGCAAATCCAATAAGATTTCTCATCGAGCGATTTTAAATACAAGTATTTGACTTCAATAAAGATTCAAAGAATTAATTTAAAACAGGGAGTTTGATGAAGCACCAAAACACTTAGACATTATTTGGAAAACAAAATATTGTTTAAAAGACAGAGATCCCGATCAAAATACAAAACTCTTATATAGTCTGGAAAATGGAAAACAGAGCCAAGCCCTCTAATGGATGGTTTTTACATTCACTTCTGCTTCTTTAACTCTCCTTTCCCTCCACGAATTATAGAACCCCATCATCGTGGATTTGGTTACATTTTATCCTTCCCAAAAATCCCCATATGGTTGGGAAACTATTATTCAGTTTCCAAAATAGTTTATTCAACTTATTCAACTAAATTCTCAAGTAATCTTAAATTAACCATTCTTTTATTCTACAAATTACATTGTTTGAGTTAGCCCAAATTAAACTTAAACAAAAAAACTTAAGAAAAAAAAAACAAAGGCTTCAAATTCTTAGGAATGGTAGCCCTCTTTTCAAGCCACAACATGCAACTAACCTTGTCACATTGTTCACTCTACCTTAATGCTTCTACATCAAGCTCCCGAGGTAAATTAAATTCATGACTTATGTCCATGAGTTCTTCAATAGAATACCCTGCGCTTTGAATCTGGGAAGCATCCAACCAAGAACAGTGCTCCAGATGATGGTCCTTACACTTAACCAGATAATTCAGATATTCTTTGTTGTATTTCTTCTTGGCCACCTATGTGTCCAAAAATTTTTCAATCTCCAAAGGTTGTGTTGGAGGAATTTGTTTAATCCATGCTTTCTCTTCATCCTGGGTGTCCCATATGCATCTCTCTAAACTTTATCCTTCATCAAAAACAGTATATGGGTACATATCTACAACATTAAATATGGGTGATATTCCTACACCTTGAGGTAACTGCAACTCGTAAGAATTTGCAAAAAATTCTGAAGAATTTTACAAGGCCTGATATTTTTAATTTTTAATTTTTTGTATTTGCCTTTAGGAAACCTCTTCTTGCATAAATGTGCTAGTACCAAGTCTCCTACTTCGAATTGTACCTCCTGCATTTTCAAATTTTCTCACTGTATACACTTTTGGTTGTTCTCTTGTAGTTTCAACTTTTCCTGTTCATGTAGATCAATGACTAATTTTGCGAAATCTTCGGCATCATCACTCCTGCGTTCTAACTGACCCAAATCTCACAACTCAAATGCTCCATGTGGGTGCATTCCATATAGGATTTGGAAAGTACTTCTTCTCATTATTTTTTTGGGTGATTCATTGTAAGAAAACTCTACTTGTGCAAGAACACGATCCCACTATCTTGAATTTTCACCGACCAGACTCCGCAGCAGATTTCCTAGACTCCTGTTCACAACTTCAGTTTTCCCATCTAACTGTGGAGGGTAAGTATAGCTGAAATTTATATTGGTGTCTAACTTCTTCCATAATGTTCACCACAAATGACCTGGGAACCTTACATCCCTGTCCGAGATGATGGACTTCGACAAAGCCATGTAATATGACTATCTCTGTAAAGAAAAAATGTGCTACATGTGTGGCATCACTTGTATTTCTGCATGGAATGAAATGTGCCATTTTGGTGAAATGATCCACCACAACCATGATGGAATCAAATCCCCTCTGTGTCTTTGATAGACCCAAGACAAAATCCAAACTGACTGGGTCCTATGGTCTATTCAGAGTTGGTAAGGGTGTATACAACCCTGCATTCTAACTGCATCCCTTTGCATGTTGACACACTTTACATTTGATTGCAAACATTTATATATCCCTTCACATTCTTAGCCAATAGTAAAAGTGGCTCAGTCGATCCAAGGTTTTATCTATACCAAAATTTCCGACCAAATCTCCCCTATACTTTTCCTGGATTAAGTTCTCTCGAATAGAACATTTCGAAATACACAACTTTCCTCCTTTGAAAAACAACCCCTCCTGTAAAATATAATACAACCATGGACTATTATCCCTCAAAAGTGGGTTTTTGCAAGCTTCGTAAGCTTCCTTAAAATCTGCATCCACTTCGTACAAGTCTTTGAGATGTTTGAAATACCAATACTTGTACTTCACTTTCTTGAAGATCAGACTCCTCCTGCTCAACGCATCTACCACTTTGTTGGCCTGACCACTGATATTTTTCAAAACAGATGTGAAACTCTACAAGTACTCCACCCACTTTGTGTGTTTATGATTCAGCTTATGATGTCACATAGTATATTGTAACGCAAAATTATCTGAAAATAAAAAAAACTCATTAGCCAGCAAATAATGTCTCCAATGCTTCAATGCTTGGACGACTACATAAAATTCTTTGTCATAAGACATATACTTCTTCCTACTCTCGTTTAAATTCTCGATTAAATATTCTACTAGCTTATATTCTTGGCTGAGTAACGCACCAATGGCTGTCCCACAAACATCACAACGAACTTGGAAAATTTTGTTGAAATCTGGCAACTTTAGGATTGGTTTTTCCGTAATATTCTTCTTCAAAAACTGAAAACTTCTCTCAGCATATTTTGTCCAATGAAAAGGCTAATTTTCCTTCTTAATGGTATCCAACATAGGTGCACAAATACTGCTGAAGTTCTTAATAAATTTATGGTAGAAACTCTCCAATCCATGAAAACTTCTAACTTCAAACAAACTCTTGGGAGAAGGCCAGTTAACTATGGCTGCAATCTTCTCTGGATCCATATTCAATTCATAATTACAAAGCATATATAAATCAATTATTTCTTTAAAAAAGAACATTTTTTCAAATTCATTAACAACTTATTCTGCTGCAATATTTCTAGCACATACATGACATGTTGTAAATTTTCTTCATTCCTCTTGCTAAAAATAAGTATATCATCTAGGTATACAATCATAAACTTACCAATGAATTTCTGCAACATCTCATTCATAAAATGCATGAATGTATTGGCTGCATTTCTCAATCCAAAAGGCATGACCAGCCACACGTACAAACCTTCATTGGTCTTGAAAGTGGTCTTCCATTCGTGAGCTTCTATAATCCTGATCTGGTGATAGCTGCTCTTCAAATCTATATTTGAAAAGTACACTGCTCCACTTAGACAATCCATCATATCATCCATCTAAGGTAAAAGAAACCTATACCTAATAGTATCTTCTTTATTGCCCGAGAATCAGTGCACATTTTCCATTCACCTCCTTTCTTGGGAGCTAAAATGGTTGGAATAGCATAAGGGCTCAAACTCTCCCGAACTAGTCCTTTATCCAACAACCCCTGCACTTGTTTCCTAATCTCCTAATTATCTTTTGAACTCATCCAATAAGCAACCTTATTTGGAAAAATGGCTCCTAAAATAAAATCAATGTGGTGACTAATGCTCTGCTTCGGTGGTAATTTATCTGGTAGACCATCTACCACAATATCAATAAACTCTTGCAGAATGTCCTATATTTCCAAAGGAAAATTAGTAATTTATATATGCATCAATACTACTCTTGGCTTTTACACAACTGCATATTTCACTTCATTCTCTTCAATCTATTGCAAAAATTTCTTCCCACCTATCAACATTATCTTTGTACCACTAGTTTTTGCAGTTTCTTCTTCTTTCATCGGAACTAGTGTATGCTTTATCCCTTCCTTCACAAATCTATAATAATTCTTCTCCCCATCATTGACAACCTTTATATCATTTTTCCATGGTATACCTAGCAAAATATGGCACACATTCATGGGCATAATATTGCAAGTTACCTTGTATTTGTACTTGCCAATGTGAAACTCCACCTTGCACTGCTCATCAACCAACTGTTGGTTTCCTTTCTGCAATGAAGACACCTTATATGGAGTCGTATGCTTTGACTTCTCCAAACCAAATTTCTCCACCATCTCAGTGGCTACTAGGATATCATTGCTTCCACTATCTATGATCAATTTTCCGCATTTTCCATGTGACTTACACACAGTCCAGAACAATGCTTTCCTTTGTGTGAGGTCAGTCACCTCCTTGGCTGGTTTTATCAAAACCTTGTTCACTACCAAGGCTTCTCCTATCTCGGGCACATTCTCCACTGCTTGTTGTGTTGGCTTTGCTTCATTAGGTTAAGCAACATACGCTCCCCTCTATCTAGCTGGCTCATTTTCAGGACATTCAAAAGTCCTATGTCCCCATTTGTGACACCTGTAACACTGGTAGTTATTTCCCCTACCTCTACCATTACTTCTTCCTTGATGGTATGGACTTCCACCTCTGGTGCTACCTTCCTTCTCAGTCTATCTTGAATTTTTTGAAATGTTGCCTTCTTCATTACTGTCGGAAATTCTACCTCTACCATAGGACTATCCTCTTCCTCTTCTAGAACCACGTCCTCTTCTTGCATTCTTCTTCCTGGAAATCTTCTCTTCTAACTTCAAGGCACACTGGTATTCCTCCTCTATATTTTTTAGGGAAATAATATTGATCTCATCCAAGATTTCCATCTGGATACCATTTAAAAATTTAGTTGTATTCTCAGGGGTATCTTCAGCATACCGAGCCCTCAAGTTCAATTTATAGAACTCTTCTGTGTATTCCTTTACGGTCATTGTTCTCTGTCTTAGGTTCTGAACTTTCCCGTAAAGGTAAATTTGGTAATATTTGGGTAGGAACTTGCTCTTCATCTTTACAGTCATCCTGTTCCAACTCTTAATCAAAGGTTTGTTCAATATTCTCCTCTTCTTTCATTCTACTTCCTGGAAATATTATCTTCTACCTTCAAGGCACACTGGTATGCCTCCTCTATAGTTTTTGGGGAAAGAATACTGATCTCATCGAAGATTTCCATCCAGAGACCATTTACAAATCCAGTTGTATTCTTAGGGGTATCTTCAACATACCCAGCCCTCAAGTTAAATTTATAGAACTCTTATATGTATTCCTTTACAGTCATTGTTCTCTGTCTCAGGTTCTGCACTTTCCTCTAAACGGAAATTTGGTAATATTTGAGCAGGAACTTGCTCTTCATCTTTGCAATCATCTTTTCCCAACTCTTAATCAAAGGTTTGGTCAGTCTTCTCCTCTCTGCCTGCACATTGCCCCACCATAGTGCGGTGTGCCCTTTCAACTTAGTGTCATCAAACCTGATCTTCCTGTCCTCACTAATTTACTCATATTCAAATTATTTATCCAACTCACTTATCCAGTTCAACAGTGCTTCCATGGATAAACGCCCATCATAATTGGATAGTTATGGTTTTGGCTTGTTGCTAGCCATCAAAAGAGATCGCAGTAATATAAGTTTTGGTGGCTCGTTCTCTTGCTCATTTGGATGTTCCTTTGGCTCCTCATCTTCACTGTCATCTCCATTTTTTGGGTCCCTATGCCTTCCTTCTTCTACTGTTTCTAAACGTGCTGACAGTACCCTAATCTCTTCAAGTAGCCCTTCATCTACTGCTCCTCTTGCAGCTCTTCCTCGGCCTCTTCTCCCTGCTTCAACTCTTCCCTGACCTCTTCTTCCTACTTCCATCCTCACTTAGGAAGAAAAATTCTCTACTACCAAATGATGCAAACCCACTGCAATATATCAGAATAACGCTGCAAAAAGGTAGTTCTTTAAGATTTAATAAAGATCCCCTTGATTTGTAACATATAATAACCTCGGGGGTTAGGAACGTATGTACATACTTACACGATCAATAGTAGAGTGTTTATCATATATGGAGACTTAAACAAATACCCAAACCAATGCACAAAAAAAATGAAATGCAAACCCGCAGAATTCTTCCCGGAGTGTCCCACTATGATCTCCTACCAATCAATGGATAGCGGCACTTCGCATTCCCTACATTTTAACCTTGAAAGGTTAAGCGCTAAAATTTAATTTATGTGCGATGCATTTTTGCACCGCATCAACATGTGGCTTCCCGCACTTCGCATCGCAAACTTTTTAACTTCCATTATGATGGCTCTTAACATTAAACCTCACGAATAGCAACTTGTGATCGCCACTATCAACTTCCACCATTTGATCTCGACCAGATAATAAATGGAAAATCGCACTTCGCATTCCCCACAACTTAACCTTGAAACATTAAGTGCTAAAATTTAATTTCTAAGCGATGCAATGTTGCGTCCCGTCGACACATGGCTTCCCGCACTTTGCATCACAAACTTTTTAACTTCCCTTGCAATGGATCTGAACGTTAAACCTCACGAATATAAAATTTTGATCACCGCTATCAACTTCCATCATTTGATCTCAGACAGATCCGACGGCCTGCGCTATTTCTCCTCCTTACCAATTCACATCACAAACTAAATTCTTTAACCTGTGAAATATTACTTTTGTTTCTTATTCTTAGCGATGTGCGATAACATTTGGATGCGATGTGCATTTATCCTATTTGATCAACTTCGTATCGACGGTCCTCGTCAAACATCCAAGTTTGATTGGGGTTTGTTCTGTGATCAATGCAATACGTAGTTTAACAAAGGAAAAATATAGAACTAAGGCCTCTCCACACCTCGAATCTGATAAGATTTCTTGTGGAGTGATTTTAAATACAAGTATTTGACTTCAATAAAGATTCAAAGAATTAATTGAAAACAGGGAGTCCGATGAAGCACCAAAACACTTAGACATTATTTGGGAAAGAAAATTTTGTTTGAAAGACAGAGATCCCGATAAAAATACAAAACACTTAGATAGTATGGAAAATGGAAAATAGAGCCAAGCCCTCTAATGCCTTATTTTTACATTCACTTCCACTTCTTTATCTCTCCTTTCCCTCTATGGATGGAAGAACCCTGCCATGGTGGATTTGGTTACATTTTATCCTTCTCCAAAATCCCCATATGGTTGGGAAACCCGACAAAAAATTGTAGAATTCCAATTGAATAAGAATGAAAATATCTCATCATGGACAATTGTTGTGTAACAGATCAGAAGAGTGATTAAGCAGACCTCAACATGCATAGTAAGGAGTTATACCACCTACCAGGTGTCTAGATGAGGGCACAGATCTCCAACCTTCTTCCACACTGCACCTACATCTCCTTCAGAATTAAACTGGAAAACAATCCCTCCCTTCCTTACAACTACTTTTATAAACCCCTTCACGTGCTGACACTAGTTCCCAAACTTCTATGATAGGGTTAGTTGGCCTCCACCATAATCATCGGCAGTCATTATAACTTGTGTGTGATGGTACTGCCCCTCCATACATCTGTTGTCTTTACCCTTGAGTGACCATGTGGTACATGTCGCCATGTGCCACCTCACATCTCCCTTCTCCCATGTGGCACCTTGATAAGGGAACTCTAACGTTGATCTTGAATACATTGAATACGTCATTTTTAGTATCATATTTTCATGAATAAGTGTGATTATTTGTCGTCATGGATATAAAATTTAGTGAGGGAATGGTCAATATCAAGGTTGAAAGGACCATAAATAATGGTTAGAATTAGTTGGGTTATACCCTTTATTAACATGGAATTAATAATATACAATAGTATGGTTTGAATATAGTTATAATTGAGGGGGGAGGTTTCCATTTTTGGTGAGACTAGACATTAACAACTAATGTAATAAACTAAAACATTGTTAATTATACATGTACAATTCTCTTATCAGTATTTGACATAAAATTACATGTGTAATTCGTAAAAAGCAATTATGACTATATCGTTCTTTTCTTTGATAATTGCATTTCATTATTTACATACAGAATTCATCCCATAACATCATACTATTATTCACCAACATATGTAATTATATAGAAATAACAACATTGTTATCAATGATGTAGAACATAAAGGAACAATTAAAGAAAAACATTCACACTTAGAGGCACCAAGATTGGTCGAAGATCAGGGCAAAACCCACTATGGGAAAAACCCTTTCAAATTATTCTTTTTATTAGATTGTTATTGAATGTTTAAGAAGAATACAGAGTATGATAATCCATATATTCAACCATAATCCTATATATATAAAAATCAAGTAAATAACATCATGAGATGAACCCAACATTGTCAATAATCAAAATCTTGATTCAAAAGCATGTGATCAATTGTGATTGTTTGTAGTCAATTGTGATTGTTTGTAGTCAATTGTGATCAATGCGGTTAGTTGGTGAAATATTAGTTATACTGTAAAATTCAACCCTTAGGTACCAACAATGGGAATTACATGATTTGTGTGCAGTTGAAAGGCTTTGGCCCCACAGATGAACTGGCTTGCATGCGGTTGCAACCAAAAATTTCTTGTTATAAGCCTTTAGTCGGAAACCAAAATCCCTAAAAAATGTGTGACCTTTGAACTTTGTATTCTTGGACCTGTACGAACCAAATTTCCATGAATTTCCTCAAACTTGTGCGAGCCAAAATGAAATAAGAGAATACCATAATACTTCATGATGATTTCCAAAAGAGGTTGAGTTCACTTTTATTTAGAAAGTTCCAAGAGTGTATAATTTTCTTTAGGGTTGACCTTATCAAATGCACACATGTGGGATTTAATTCAAAAGTACGATTTCGCTTATCCAAATTGAGCACCTCAATAGTCAAAATTGGTCCTCTCAAAAAGAGGAATATCATCCCATGGTTGGAATTTGTCACTGAGCTGCCAAATTAATACTCCCTATTAGCTAGGGATAACTTCCAACTTAATCATGTAGCAATTACAAGAATCTTGTCATCAAATCATATCCTCTCTCAAGTATCTTGTCATCAAATGTCGGCACTTATCATCTCTGGTCATATTTGCTTATCACTTGATTGATTCTACTTATATGTTGAACATTCTTGAATGTAAATGAAAAAGAACTTGACATTGGATGGGAGCCTAATCTACCACCCTTTATCATGTTAGAGAGCACATCTCAATCCAAAACAATATCAAGGAAGAATTATCAACCTGAAGCTACATCACGAAGCACATCTCAACCCATAATCAATGTCAACGTCAGAGAGCTTATCATCAGGGAGCACATATCTACCTCGAAACCAATGACAAGAGGAAGGTCCTATTGGAAACTCTCACCCCATGTCAAGAAATAGGCGAGATACCAGCTATCAAGCAAGGATCACAAGCATTTGATGATGCAATCAATGAGTGAGATAAGACTCTTTATATGAGGCAAGGATCACAACCATCATGTTTCCTACTGATATTCCTAACAATGAAACTCAATAGCTATGTGGTAGAACATTTGCATCATAGTTAGGTTGGGTTGTACATCACCAAGCAATCTCTCAACCCGTTGGCTACATGGCAAGCGGTATTCTCAACAAGCCAGCTTGTGGGTATGATCCCAACTGGGGTATACTCTACATAAACCAAGATAGGGAACTAAAATCTTCGACCCTATGTGATGCAAACCCGCTGCAATATATCAGAATAACACTGCCGAAAGGGAGTTCTTTAAGATTTAATAAATACCCTCTTTATTCGTAACAGCTATTAACCTCGGGGGTTAGGCACATACATACATACTTACGCGATCAACAATGGATTTTTTATCATACATGCATACTTAAACAAATACCCAAACCAACGCACAAAATAAAAAAAAATGCAAACACGTGGAATTATTCCCTGAGGTTCCCACCGTAATCTTCGACCAATCAATAGAGAGTTTCACTTTGCATTCCCCAAAAATTAACCTTGAAATGTTAAGCGCTAGACGTTAATTTATGCGCGATGCAATGTTGCACCGCATCAACACGTGGCTTCCCCACTTTGCATCGCAAACATTTTAACTTCCCTTGCGATGGATCTTAACGTTAAACCTCACGAATAAAGATTTGTGATCACCGCTATCAACTTCCACCATTCGATCTCAGCCAAATAATCAATGGAAAGTTTCACTTCGTATTCCCCGCAAATTAACCTTGAAACTTTAAGCACTAAACTTTATTTTCTGCGTGATGCGATGTTGTGCTGCATCAAAATGTGGCTTCCCGCACTTCTCATCACAATTTTTTTAACTTGCCTTGTGATGGCTCTTAATGTTAAACCTCACGAATAGCGATTTTCGATCGCCACTATTAACTTCCACCATTCGATCAAAACCAAATCTGACGGCCTATGCTATTTCTCCTCCGTATCAATTCGGATTGCAAACAAAATTCTTTAACCTGCGAAATCTTATTGTTGTTTCTTATTCTTACCAATGTGCGATAATGTTTGGCTGCGACATGTGTTTATCACCGTTGATCAACTTCGCATTGATGGTCCTCTTCAAACCTCCAAGTTCAATTTGGGTTTGTTCTACAGTCAATACAATATGTGATTTAACAAAAGAAAAATGCAGAACTAAGGCCTCTTTGCATCTACGAATCCGATAATATTTCTCGTGGCACGATTTTAAATATAAGTATTTGACTTCAATAAATATTCAAAGAATTAATTTAAAGTAGGGAGTCCGATGAGGCACCAAAACACTTAGACATTATTTGGAAAAGAAAATTTTGTTTAAATGACAAAGATCTCGATCAAAATACAAAAGTCTTAGCTAATATGGAAAATAGAAAATAGAGCCAAGCTCTATAACGGTTAGTTTTTACATTCACTTCCACTTATTTATCTCTCCTTTCCCTCTAAAATGGCAGAACCCCATAATGGTGGATTTGGTTACATTTTATCCTTCTCCAAATCCCCGTATAGTTGTGAAACTATCATTTAGTTTCCAAAATAGTTTATTCAACATATTAAACTAAGTTCTCAATTAATCCTAAACTAACCATTCTTTTATTATGCAAATTACATTGGCTGAGTTAGCCCAAATTAAAATTTAAAAAAAAAAACAAATGCTTCAAATGATTAGGACTTCTAGCCCTCTTTCCAAACCACAACATGTGACCAACTTTATCACATTGTTGGCTCTACCTTAATGCTCCTGCATTAGGCTCCCGGGGTAAATTAAATTCATGGCTCCTCTCCATGAGTTCTTCAATATAATACCCTGTGCTTTGAATCTAGGCAGCATCTAACCAAGAACAGTCCTCCAGAGGATGGTCCTTCCATTTGACCAGATACTTGATATTTTCTTTGTTTTGTGTCTTCTTGGCAAC
Source organism: Pinus albicaulis (assembly GCA_034641835.2). NCBI lineage: Eukaryota > Viridiplantae > Streptophyta > Pinopsida > Pinales > Pinaceae > Pinus > Pinus albicaulis. The sequence continues at coordinate 17,896 of MU968540.1, read as the reverse complement.
CTGTGTGTCCAAAATCTGTTCAATTTCCAAAGGCTTTGCTAGAGGCATTTGTTTAATCCATGCTTTCTCTTCATCCTGGGTGTCTCATGTTCATCTCTCTGAACCTTATCCTTCATCAATAGTAGTATATGGGTACAGATCTGCCACATTAAATATGGGTGATATTTCTACACCCGGAGGTAACTACAACTCATAAGCATTTGCAGACAACTTCCGAAGAATAATACAAGGCCCAATATTTTTCAATTTTAATTTTTTGTATTCGCCTTTAGGAAACCTCTCCTTGCACAAATGTGCCAGTACCAAGTCTCCTACTTTGAATTATACCTCCCGCATTTTCAAATATGCTCATTGTTTATACTTTTGGTTGTTGTCTTTTTGCTTCAACTTGACCTGTTCATGTAGATAGTTGACTGCTTTTGCGAAATCTTTGCCATTAGCACTCTTGCATTCTAACTGACCCAAATCCTGTAACTTAAATACTCCATGTGGGTGCATTCCATATAGGATTTGGAAAGGACTTCTACCCGTGATTCTGTTGGGTAAGTCATTGTAAGCAAACTTTGATTGTGCAAGCACACGATCCCACTGTCTGGATTTTTTACCAACCTGACTCCTTAGAAGATTTTCTAGACTACTATTCACAACTTCAGTTGTACCATCTCACTGTGGATGGTAAATAGAACTGAAATTCAGATTGGTGTCTAACTTCTTCTACAATGTTCACCAGAAATGACCTGTGAACCTTACATCCCTGTTCGAAATGATGGACTTCAGCAAGCCATGTAATCTGACTATCTCTGTAAAGAAAAAATGTGCTACATGTGTGGCATCACTTATCTTTCTGCATGGAATGAAATGTGAAAGTTTATTGAAACGATCCACCACAACCATGATGGAATCGAATCTCCTCTGTGTCTATGGTAGACCCATGACAAAATCCAAACTGACTAAGTCCCATGGTCTATTCGGAGATGGTAAGGGTGTATACAACCCTACATTCTAACTGCGTCCCTTTGCATGTTGACACACTTTACATATGATTACGAACCACTGTACATCCCTTCACATTCTTGGGAAATATTAAAAGTGACTCAATTGATCCAAGGCCTTATTTATACCAAAATGTCCAGCCAAACCTCCATTTTGCTTTTCCTGGATTAAGTTCTCTCGCATAGAACATTTTGGAATACACAACTATCCTCCTTTGAAAACCAACCCCTCCTGTAAGTTATAATCCAACCATGGACTATTATCCCTCAACAGTGGGTTTTAGAAAGCTTCATAAGCTTCCTTAAAATATGCATTCACTTCATACAAGTCTTTGAGATGTTCAAATCCCAATACTTGTACTACACTTTCTTGAATGATCAGACTCCTCTTGTTGAACTCATCTACCACTTTGTTTACCTGACCACTTATATCTTTTAAAACAAATGTGAAACTCTGCAAGTACTCCACCCACTTCATGTTTTTATTATTCAGCTTATGTTGTTGCATAATATATTGTAACGCAGAATTATCTGAAAACAAAAAAAACTCATTAGCCAGCAAATAATGTATGTAATGCTTCAATGCTTCGACGACTGCATAAAATTCTTTGTCATAAGATGTATAAGTATCCATGCTCTCATTTAAATTCTCGCTAAAATATGCTACTGGCTTGTCTTCTTGGCTAAGTACTGCACCAATGGATTTCCAACTGGAATCACAACGAACTTGGAAAAGTTTATTAAAGTCTGGAAAATTTAGGATTTGTTTTTCCATAATATTCTTCTTCAAAAACTAAAAAATCCTCTTAGAATATTTTGTCCAATGAAGAGGTTGATTTTCCTTCTTAATGGTATCCAACATAGGTGCACAAATACTGTTGAAGTTCTTAATAAATTTCTGGTAGAAACTCACCAATCCATGAAAACTTCTAACTTCAAACAAAATCTTCGGAGAAGGCTAGTTAAATATGGCTAAAACTTTCTCTGGATCCATCTTCAATTCATTCTCAGAAACTACAAAGCCTAGATAAATCAATTATTTCTTGCAAAAAGAACATTTTTTCAAATTCATTAACAACTTATTCTGCTGCAATTTTTCTAGCACATACCTGACATGACGTAAATGTTCTTCCTTTGTCTTTCTGAAAATAAGTATATCATCGAGATATAAAATCACAAACTTACCAAATAATTCCTTCAACATCTCATTCATCAAATGCATGAATGTGTTGGGTGCATTGCTAGATCCAAAAGGCATGACCAGCCACTCGTACAAACCTTCATTGGTCTTGAAAGTTGTCTTCCATTCATCACCTTCTCTAATAATGATTTGGTGCTAGCCGCTCTTCAAATCCATATTTGAAAAGTACATTGCTCCACTCAAACAATCCATCATATCATCCATCCAAGATAAATGAAACCTATACCTGATAGTGATCTTGCTTATCGCCCGAGAATCAATGCACATTCGCCATTCACCTCCTTTCTTGGAAGCTAAAACAGTCCGAACATCACAAGGGCTCAAACTCTCCCGAAACAGTCCTTTATCCAACAAATCCTATACTTTTTTCCTGATCTCCTCATTGTCTTTCAGACTCATCCGGTAAGCAGCCTTATTTGGAAAACTTTCTCCTAGAATAAAATGAATGTGGTGACTAATGCTTCGCTTCAGTGGTAATTTATCTTGTAGATCATCTACCGCAATATCACTAAACACTTGCAGCATGTCTTGCATTTCCACAGTTAAATCACTAATTTATGTATGCACTAATACTACTCTTGGCCTTTGCACAATTGTATAATTCACTTCATTCTCTTCAATCTGTCACAGAAAATCCTTCCCACATATCAACAATGTCTTTCTACCACTAGTTCCTCTAATCTCGTCTTCTTTCATGGGAACTAGTGTATGCTTTATCCCATCCTTCACAAATCTATAATATTTCTTCTCGCCATCCTGGAGGACCTTTCTATCATATTTCCATGGTCTGCCGAGTAGAACATGGCACATGTCCATGGGCATAATATTGCAAGTTACCTTGTCTTTGTACTTGCCAATGTGAAACTCCACCTTGCACTGCTCATCAACCAGCAATTGGTTTCCTTTCTACAACCAAGACACCTTATATGGATTCAGATGCTTTGACTTCTCCAAACCAAATTTCTCCACCATCTCAGTGTCTACCAAGCTATGAGAGCTTCCACTATCTATGATCAATTTGCAACATTTTCTATGTGACTTACACACAGTCCAGAACAATGCTTTCCTCTTTGTTAGTTCAACCACCTCCTTCACTGGTTTTATCAAAACCTTGTTCAACACCAAGGCTTCTCCTATCTCGGGCACATTCTCCAATTCTTGTAGTACTACCTCTACTTCATTAGGTTGAGCAACATACGCTCCCCTTTGTCCAGCTGGTTCATTTTCAGGACATTCAAATGACCTGTGTCCCCATTTGTGACACCTGTAACACTGGTAGTTATTTCCCCTACCTCTACCATTAACTTTTCCTCACTGGTATGGCCTTCCACCTCTACTGTTACCTTCCTTCTCAACCTGTCCCAAAGTTTTCGAATTGTTGCCTTCTTCTTTCGTGTCGGCAATTTTACCTCTACCATAGCACTATCCTCTTCCTCTTCCGAAACCATGTCCTCTTCTTGCATTCTTCTTCCTGGATATCTTCTCTTCTCCCTTCAAGGCACACTGGTATGTCTCCTCTATAGTTTTTGGGGAAAGAATATTTATTTCATCCAAGATTTCCATCCGGAGACCATTTACAAATATGGTTGTCCTCTCAGGGGTATCTTCAACATACCCAGCCCTCAAGTTCAATTTATAGAACTCTTCTATGTATTCCTTTACAGTCATTGTTCTCTATCTCAGGTTCTGCTCTTGCCTGTAAAGGGAAATTTTGTAATATTTGGGCAGAAACTTGCTCTTCATCTTTGCAATCATCCTGTCCCAACTCTTAACCAAAGGTTTTTTCACTCTTTTTCTCTCTGTCTACACACTATCCCACCATAATGCGGCATTCCCTTTCAACTTATTGACAACAAGTATAATCTTCCTATCCTCACTAATTTCCTCATATTCAAAGTATTTACCCAACTCAATTATCCATTTCAGTAGTGCTTCAGTGGATAAACAACCATCCTAATTGGACAGTTTTCCTTTTGGCTTGCTGCTAGCCATGAAAGCAGATCTCAGTAATTTTATTTCTAGTGGATCATTCTCTTGCTCATCTGGTTGTGCCTCTGGCTCCTCATCTTCACTGTCATCTCCATTTTCTGAGTCCCTATGCCTTCTTGCTTCTATTGCTACTAAATTTTCTGGCAGTACCCTAATATCTTTGTGCAACCCATCATCTGTTGTTCCTCTTGTAGCGCTTCCTCGGCCTCTTCTCTCTACTTCAGCTCTTCCCCGACCTCTTCTTCCTACTTCCATCCTTACTTAGGAAGAAAATTGATCTGATACCAGTTGAGGCAGACACATTGCAATATAATTTAAGATTTAATAAATATCCCATTTATTCGTAACAGAGATTAACCTTGGCGGTTAGGAACATACGGACATACTTACGGGATCAACAGCGGAGTGTTTATCATATATGTAGAGTTAAAAAAATACCCAAACCAATGCACAAAAAAAACAAAATGCAAACCCGCGGAATTATTCTCGGAGGATCCCACCGTAATCTCCCACCAATAAATGGACAGTCGTACTTCACATTCCCTGCAACTTAACCTTGAAACGTTAAGCTCTAAATTTTAATTTATGCGCGATGTGATGTTGTGCCACATCGACACATGGCTGCCCACACTTTGAATCATGAACTTTTTAACTTCCCTTGCGATGGCTCTTAATGCTAAAAATCACGAATAGTGATTTGCGATCGCCGCTATAAAATTCCACCATTCAATCTCGACTAGATAATAAACGGACAGTCGCAATTCACATTCCCAGAAACTTACCCTTGAAATTTTAAGCACTAAAATTTATTTTTTCGGTGATGTGATGTTGTGTTGTGTCGACACGTGGCTTCCTGCACTTCGCATCACAATATTTTTAACTTCCCTTGTAATGGATCTTAACGTTAAACCTCATTAATAGTGATTTTTGATCTCCGCTATCAACTTCCATCGTTTGATCTCGGATAGATCTGATGGCCTGCGCTATTTATCCTCCAAAGCAATTCGCATCGCAAACTAAATTATTTAACCTGTGAAATATTATTGTTTTTTCGTACTCTTAGCGATGTGCGATAACGTTTGGCTGTGATGTGCATTTACCACCATTAATCAAATTCGCATTTATGGTCCCCGTCAAAGCTCCAAGTTCGATTGGGTTTTGTTCTATCGTCAATATAATACATAGTTTAATAAAGGAAAAATACAAAACTAATGCCTCTCTGCAACTGCGAATCGGAGAAGATTTCTTCTGGAGCAATTTTAAATACAAGTATTTGACTTCTATAAAGATTCAAACAATTAATTTAAAAAAATGAGTTCGATGAAGCACCAAAACACTTAGACATTATTTGGAAAAGTAAATTTTGTTTAAAAGACAGAGATCCCGATCAAAATAAAAAACTCTTACATATTCTGGAAAATGGAAAACAGAGCCAAGCCCTCTAACGACTAGTTTTTACATTCACTTATGCTTCTTTATCTATCCTTTCCCTCTATGAAATTTAGAACCCCATCATGGTGGATTTGGTTACATTTTATCCTTCTCCAAAATCCCCATATGGTTGGGAAACTATCATTCAATTTCCAAAACAGATTATTCAACTTATTCAACTAGAATCTCAACTAATCCTAAATTAACCATTCTTTTATTATGCGAATTATATTAGTTGAGTTAGCCCAAATTAAACTTTAAAAAAAAAAAGGCTTCAAATTCTTAGCACTGTATCCCTCTCTCCAAGCCACAACATACGACCAACACTGTCACATTGTTGGCTTTACCTTAATGCTCCTGCATCAGGCTCCTGGGGTAAATTAAATTAATGGCTCCTGTCCATGAATTCTTCAATGGAATACCCTACACTTTGAATCTGGGAAGCATCAAAACAAGAACAGTCCTCCAGAGGATGGTCCTTCCATTTGACCAGATACTTTAGATGTTCTTTTTTTCTTGTCTTCTTGGCCACTGTGTGTCCAAAATCTGTTTAATCTCCAAAGGTTGTGCTGGAGGCATTTGTTTAATCCATTCTTTCTCTTCATCCTGGGTGTTCCGTGTTCGTCTCTCTGAACTTTCTCCTTCATCAACATCAATATATGGGTACAAATCTACCACATTAAAGATGGGTGATATTCCTACACCCAGAGGTAACTGTAACTCATAAGCATTTGCATAAAACTTCCAAATAATTTTACAAGGCCCTATATTTTTCATTTTTAATTTGTTGTATTCGCCTTTAGGAAACCTCTCCTCGCACAAATGTTCTATTAAAAAGTCTCCCACTTCAAATTGTACCTCCCGCCTTTTCAAATCTGCTTGTTGTTTATACTTTTGGTTGTTGTCTTGTAGCTTCAACTTGACTTGCTCATGTATATGATTGACTGCTTTTGCTAAATGTTCGCCATCAACACTCCTGCATTCTAATTGACCCAAATCCTGCAACTCAAATACTCCACGTGGGTGCATTCCATATAGGATTTTGAAATAACTTCTACCCGTGATTCTGTTGGGTGACTCATTGTAAGAAAACTCCTCTTGTGGAAGCACATGATCCCACTGTCTGGAATTTTCTCTAACCAGACTCCTCAGTAGATTTCCTAGACTCCTGTACACAACTTTAGTTGGCCCATCTAACTGTGGATGGTAAGCATAATTGAAATTTATATTGGTGTCTAACTTATTCCACAATGTTCACTAGAAATGCCCTGTGAACCTTACATCCCTATCCGATATGATGGACTTAGGCAAGCCATGTAATCTGAATATCTCTGTAAAAGACAAATGTGCTACATGTGTGGCATCACTTGTCTTTATTTATGGAGTGAAATGTGCCATTTTCGTGAAATGATCGAACACAATGATGATGGAATCGAATCCCCTGTGTTTCTTTCATAGACAAAAGATAAAATCCAAAATGATTGAGTCCCATGGTCTATTTGAAGTTTGTAAGGGTTTATATAGCCCTGCATTCTGACTGCATCCCTTTGCATGTTGACACACTTTACATCTGATTACGAACCTCTATACATCCCTTTTCATTCTTGGGAAATATTAAAAGTGGCTCAGTTGATCCAAGGTCTTATCTATACCAAAATTTCCATCCAAACCTCCACTGTGCTTTTCCTAGATTAGGTTTTCGCATAGAACATTTTTTAATACACAATTGTCCTCCTTTGAACAAAAACCCCTCTTATAAGTTATAAACCAACCATGGACTAGTATCCCTCAACAGTGGGTTTTGGAAAGCTTCATAAGCTTCCTTAAAAGTCTTTGAGATGCTCAAATCACAATACTTGTACTGCACTTTCTTGAAATATCAGACTCCTCTTGTTGAACGCATATGCCACTTTGTTGGTCTGACCACTGATATGTTTAAAAAAAAATTGAAACTCTACAAGGACCCCACCCATTTCATGTGTTTATGATTCATCTTATGTTGTTTTATATTATATTGTAACACAGAATTATCTGAAAACAAAACAAACTCATTAGCCAACAAATAATGTCTCCAATGCTTGAATGCTTGGACGACTACATAAAATTATTTTTCATAAGATGTATACTTCTGTCTTCTCTCATTTAACTTCTCACTTAAATATGCTACTGGCTTATCTTCTTGGTTGTGTACTTCACCAATGGCTATCCCACTGGCATCACAACGAACTTGGAAAATTTTGTTGAAGTCTGGCAAGTTTAGGATTGTTTTTCCGTAATCTTCTTCCTCAAAAATTGAAAACTCCTCTCGGAAAATTATGTCCAATGAAAAGTTTTATTTTCCTTCTTAATGGTATCTAACATAGGTGCACAAATACTGTTGAAGTTCTTAATAAAGTTCCGGTAGAAACTCGCCAATCCACGAAAACTTCTAACTTAAAACAAACTCTTGGGAGAAGGCCAGTTAACTATGGCTAAAACCTTCTCTGGATCCATATTCAATTCATTCTCATAAATTACAAAGCCTATATAAATCAATTCTTTCTTGCAAAAAGAACATTTTTTCAAATTCATTAAAAACTTATTGTATTGCAATTTTTCTAGCACATACCTGACATGTCGTAAATGTTTTTCCTTTGTCTTGCTGAAAATAAGTATATCATAAAGATATACAATCACAAACTTACCAAATAATTCCTTCAACATCTCATTCATAAAATGCGTGAATGTTCTTGATGCATTTCTGAATCCAAAAGGCATGACCAACCACTCATGAAAACCTTCATTGGTCTTGGAAGTTCTCTTCCATTCATCACCTTCTATAATCATGATCTGGTGATAGCCTCTATTCAAATCTATCTTTGAAAAGTACACTACTCCACTCAGAAAATCCATCATATCATCCATCTGAGGTAAAGGAAACCTATACCTCATAGTGATCTTTTTTATCCCCCGAGAATCAGTGCACATTCACCATTCACCTCCTTTTTTGAGAGCTAAAATGGTCGAAACAACACAAGGGCTCAAACTCTCCCAAACCAGTCCTTTATCCAAAAACTCCTACACTTGTTTCTTGATCTCCTCATTGTCTTTCAGACTCATCTAGTAAGCAGAATTATTTGTAAAACTAGCTCCTGGAATAAAATCAATGTGGCGACTAATGCTCCGCTTAGATGGTAATCTATCTTCTAGATCATCTACCACAATATCACTAAACTCTGGCAACATGTCCTGTATTTCCACAGGAAAATCAGTAATTTCTGTATGCATTAATACTAGTCATGTCCTTCTCACAACTACATAATTCATTTCATTCTCTTCAATATGTCGCAGAAACTCCTTCCCAGCTATCAATAATGTCTTTGTACCACTAGTTTTTATAGTCTCTTATTCTTTCATGGGAACTAACGTATACTTTATCCCATCCTTCACAAATCTATAATAATTCTTTGTTACACCATTTTTTGGTCATCTAACCTATTCTCATTAGATGGACCCAAGTACACCATGTAAGACCAATTTTACCCTAAGTAAAATTGCTTTCACTATGTGAAATAACTTAATAAAACACATTTATTAGGTTGTTTATGGTCTAAATAGGAAACTCCAAAGGGAAATATTAAACAAACCTATATTTGTTTGATTTTCCTCATAGAATAATTAATTAAACCATAATTTAATTATTATTCCTAGTCATGTTTAACCCAAAACAAAGAAATTAATTAGATAAACCTTTATTTATCTTATTATTTTCTAGGAATAATTATTTAAATCTTATTTAGATAATTTTCCTTGTTAAATATGACCAAATCACCCACAAATAATTAAATAAATCATTATTTATTTGATTATCCTTCAACCAATTCCTTAAAAAGATAAATAAATCATTTATTTATTTATTTTTGACAAATAAAGGTATTTGACCCGAGTCAAATACCTTTTCCCTCCAACAAATATAATAAAATATTCCATAAAATGTGGATCTAGATTTGGTTAACATTATTTTAATCATGCACCAAGATCTAGAATGACCCAATATTTTGTTATAAATAGGAGGGTTTTCCCTACCATTCTTCACCTTTTGTTGCCTATTAGATCACTCTGGATCTAAACTCTTGGTCACATTCTTCTTCATCACCATTATTTGCCTGCAGAGCTCCCTCCTTTATTCTATCTGAATTTGCTTTCACACCAACAAGAGAGATTGCTATATCTGAAGTAAGTTGATGCCTTCAAGAACCCACCATTGAGGAATTGGATACACCTTCGTTTTTTTCCTGTGTGCCCCCTAATACAAAAAATTTTTTCAACATAGGTGGTTCTTGCCTCCTATTTTATTGGATGCATGGAGCAAAATCTTCTTTTTACTGCTTAATATGTTTTCATGTATAGATCTGGATGTTTGCAGCAATTGTTTTGAATAACTAATCGCAGATCTGAAGATATTGGCAGCGTTACTTGATTTTAGGGCTATAAGTTATGCATAGCTAAAGTGGTCTTTTTTCATACACTTCGACAAAAGATTCATACTAACAATTGGCGACTCCACACCAGTTTTCAATTACGACCACTGTCGTTTTTCATATTCCTGCATAACCAGCTGCTTCAGACCCTAGGGTTTCTTTCCAGCTTTTTATTTTTGCTATTTTTATGTCATTTTTCAATCATAAAACCCTAAAACATTAAAATTTCTAACTTTCGTGTGTTTCGTCTTATCAGACAGTGGACAGAGATCACGCAACCGAGACGGCAACTTTTCCGGTAATCTGCCACGGAGACAACCGGAAGTGGAGGTCAAGACTTCTTTCACCTCTGTAAACTCGCAACATTATGGGACTCCAGTCGCACTTTGAAATTTCATTAATCGTGACTGGGAAGTGGAAAATGCCCAAAATCAAGTATTCGAGCGAAAAATGTGCCAAAAATCGCGACTGACTTTTTCTGAATTTTTCTCAAATTTTTTCTCGGGTTTAATCAACTCACGTGGTTGTTCAGCCCCTGTCTCCACCCGTTTAGACCTATTATTGCTCTGTTTTACTCAACTAAGTGGGAATCTAGCCCCCTAGGGCCTCAGTACCCTCCACTTTTTGTGGAAGAGTTTTAGCTGATGTAAGTGTCTAAATTTTCAGAGTTTTCAGCCATTTGGGTTTTTTTATCCGATCCTCCTTTTCATCTCTTTAAATTAGCCCTTTCCTTTCAAATCATCTCCTCTAGTTTTGTTTGACTCATTTTAGGGCCTCCCTTCTTGTCCCTTTTCCTTTAGCTGATTTCCTCCTTTTTACACCATTCTTGTTTCTCATTTCTTAAGTCGTGTTCAGACTCCCTCTTTCAAGAAGCTTTAGATCCCTGTCCTTCCCGACCTTAGATCTATTGGCCTATTTTTAGTGTGTTTTGACTAGATTTTTTCCCTCTTTTCGACTAGTTTTGAGAGACCCGCCTTTTTGGGTTAGATCGATGCATTGTTAGCTGTTAATTTTCTGTTATTTCAACATTATATCTCTTACATTCTCTACCGAGATTTATTTTCAGTTGCGCATCACACTTTTTCTCTTGCTCTCAAAACATAAAGGGTTTAAAAATTAAAATTAATGCACGCCACACACTCACCCTAAGCGAAGAAAAGCCTGGTTTACACCGCCAGGCAAAGACTTTAAAATCAATTGACGCTGCACCTATCTGCCCTTGTTTCGACATTGTACTCTCTTGATTCTGCACCTCCCTGCCTTTTTTGGTCGTTCTTCTTCCCCTTGTGCCGTGTTTGTGTTGTCACCATTGCGCCCCCAAGGCGCACATCCCCCCCAAGGCGCACATCCCGGAGACTTCTTGGCCTTCACCCTTAGTTTCCGGTCGGTCGACCTACTCCTTCCCACCGTCGTCGAGTTAGTCCTCCTCCGAGTCCGCACTCTGACTCCTCTTCTAATTCATTGGTTTCTCCTTTTACTTCTAGTTCTCCCCCTGTCACCTTCACTATGTCTGGTCCAGGGCCTAATGCTAGCGGTAATCCCGACTCTAATGTCGGGACTACTACTAGCGGAACCACCACAGGAACTACCTTGGCTACGCCCTTGCTCCCCTTCATGGTAGGCCTCAGCCTCCCTGATTTGGACCGGTTGATAAACTACCCTATACACCATGACGCTAGTTGGCCTGCTATGTCGACAAAGCTCCCCTCCGACATCCCAAAGTTTGAAGGCCTTGCTGGAGAGGATCCCTCCAACCATATCCAATCTTTCCACATGTGGTGTTCATCCCATTCCATTACTGATGACTCCATCCATCTTAGATTGTTCCAACACACGCTTACAGGCGAAGCTTCTAAGTGGTATGTTGATCAGCCCACTTCCTCCCATACCACCTTTGCAAATCTTGCCCAGGATTTTTTATCTTACTTCCAGCTTCCCCTTCGTTATGACACTGGTATCAAACTTTTTACTTCTTTCCGTCAATCATCTGCGACCCGCCTATCCGATCATGTCCAGGAATGGCGGAGAAGAAAGAGCCTATGTCAATCTCCTACCTTCGAAGACTGTGTCTACATGGACTGGTTCCTTAGATCGCTCTTGCCCCTTATCGAGAAAGATGTCGCATCGCATTTTCCTCAAACCGAAGAAGCTACCCTCCAAATGGCGTTAAAATATGACCTGATCTATGCTCAGACAGGTTATGTTTATACTGTCCTACCTGATCTCCCCAGACCTGGTGATGCCCATACACTGGGGGCACCTCATGCTGCCGACAGTATCGTTGGAGCTATCTCTCATCCATCTGCTCAATCTCTCATGAGCTATGGTTTTCCTGGGGGAGGGGGCACCACTTGCTGCACTTCTCCCCCTCCCGGTAGCACGTATCTAGGATATAGTATGCCTCCTTTTTTGGCCCAAACTCCTGGTCACCATACTGTTACCCAACCCCCTTATTATTCGTATCTGCAGTTTGGTGCTCCAGCTCCTCCAGCATCAGCACCTCCACCTCCCTTGCCTTCTCAACCCCTGCAACAGCAGTCACTGCCCCCTCAAGTGCAGGTGGATGCATAGCAGGGATTCGTGGCTACCCAACCACCTGATGGACAGGTGGCCACTCAACATTCCCCTTCTGGTTCCTCCAATTACCAGATCCTCATGATGAAATCTGATCCATCTCCCTCCATCGACCTTCACCTTCAAACTTGGTCTCGTCAGTACCCCAAGCCTCCCGCTCAGTCTGCCTTCGAGTCCCCTCCTTCAGGTTCTACAGAGCCTTTTTCGACACCCAATGGTCCCTTACACATCCCTCAACCCAAAGTTGAGGTTCATACCAAGATTCCTAAAGGACCATTATGCCGAAATGCTACTTCTGGTCGAGCTTCTCATTCGTATAGCATAGTAGATGATCTGGCACAATCTCTTGCTGCCATTTCCACATTGGAACTCCTCCAGTCATGCCCTTCCCAAAAGAAGGCTCTACTATCTGCCATGGGCGTTGTAGATCCTGCTGATGACCATTTGATTGTTTTCGACACCCATCAATCAGAACATCCTCCTCTTCCTGCTTCCGTAGCCTTCCAAATCCCAGTCAAAATACGGAACGCTACCGTTTCTCGGTGTATAATTGATGAGGGGGCATCCACTTGTGTGATGTCCACTTCGGTTTGGAAGCAACTCGGATCCCCTGAGTTGGCCCCTTCCACGATCACCCTTCGAGCGTGGGATAGCCATGCCTCCCAGCCCATTGGCCTATTCCGTAATTGTCCTATCACTCTTGCGGGCAAGACTGTTTGCGTTGACATTGAAGTCATTGACGCCCCTCTAGATTACAACATTCTCTTGGGGTGGAGCTACACCTATGCTATGTCTGCTGTCCCATCTACGGTTTTCCACAAGATGTCTTTCCCTCACAATGGAAAGATAGTCACCATTGACTAGTTGACATATCATGAGCCAAAATCTCAGACCTCCCCTGAGACGACCATCTCTTCTGTAGCCAATAAGCAAACCGTCGATACTTTGATCGGTGTCTCTCCGAGCATCTACAAATACTCCTCTTTGGTTGGAACCTTCCCTGGTCTTCCTCATCCTCCTGTCTCCGACCCCAGCTCATCGAATGTTTGCATGATGCAATCGTCTCAGGCTGCTCTCAAGCAACCCGCTTCGGCTCGTCAGCAACTGCACTCTCCGCACCCTGCTCCTAGCCCTTCACCTGCAGCTGGTATTTGTGAGCCTCTTTACCCTCCTGGAATGGTTCCTCCAAGCCTTAGCCATTTAGGCGCTGTTCCACCTGGCCATTACCCCTTTGGTCAGATACCGTTCCTAGCTCCCCCACCAAGAGTGTACACGGTACCTGTCATGGCCACCCTCTCTCTTCCTAACCTGACCCTTGGGATTCCCATCTGGTACCATGATCCTCCAGCCACAACCCTGCCTGGTCAACCCAAACCTTATATTTCTTTGACCCCGGTTCGACCGGTCCCCATGACTTCTCCTGTCACAACAGTGCCTCAGTCACCTCAACGAGAACCACCTCCTATTGCGACCGCTTCGGGTAAGAAGGGCAAAGCTCTCAAGGGGGCATCAAAGGACAAGGCTGCCCTGACAAAACATGCCCCTCCTCGACCTCCAAAGCATACCATCCAGTGTGTTTTGTGTGATGTTGTCGGTCACGCCACCCATACCTGTCCTGAATTGCTTCATCTCAAGCCCATGGTTAATGTCGTATTCCCTGAGTCCACGGTCTCGGAAGCCTCTGTTCCTTCCGCGACCGCAGCCAAGAACCCCAAGACTATTCACACCAACCACCCCTATGCTTTCTGTGATCTCCATGGCCATTACAGCCACCTTTGTCCCCACCTCGAGGACTTCCGCACCTCTCTAGCCGCTGTCCGCCAATTCGAGGCCAAGCGCAATGAGTCCACTTCTCCCCTATTTGTGAATTTTACTTTGGCAAAACTACCAGACATGACTGCTCCCATTGACATTCCCCCTCCTGATGTCGAGATGACGGAGCCTTCGGCCAGCATTTTCTACCTATCATCATCCATGAGACCCTCGGGGAACATTCCCTCTGAATCCTCCCCTGCTGTTTTGCTTGACCTTCCTTCAGCGATCACCTTAGGCTCAACATCGGTAGATCCTTTATCTACTTACTCTGATGTCACCCCTTGTGACGATGCGCATGTGAACCTCTCTTCTCATGATGATGAGTCAGGTAGCTTCGCCGCGTCAGGTGGTCTGTCTTCCACCAGTCACCCCTTCGTCTATCACGATGAAGACATTATGGAAGAAATCCCCACCCCTGACTTTATATATTCCCCCTTACATCGAACCCATGCATTCACACCAAATACACCTTGCAGCCATTACATTGAAACCCAATGTTTGGGTAAGGGGGCACCCACATTTGAGAGACCAAGAGAAGCAATTCTCCACAACTCTCCTAGTGTATCTGGTTGTGCTGACTTTAGTACCATTATTATTCCACATTTAGAAGACCCTCTAGAGTCCCATATCACTTCAGATCACTTTAGGGATGATACCCCTTATCGTTCCTTCATCTTACATCAGCAACCCCATCTCTTAGACATTGTTGTTGACCAACCTATAGATTTTCTATGAGAGCATCAGTTCATTATCTCCAAATCCTCTCTTTGGGATAGTGACAACAGGTATGCCAACTCAGAAACCTAAAGTCCATTTGATTCCTATATGCAGTACCAAAAGAGATTAGTAATCCTCCATTCCCTTTCTCAAACTGCATAACCATAACGACAACAAATGGCACACCACATCATTAAAATGTGTTTAGATTCCCCTTTTCTAAATACATTTTGGCATGACCACAACATTCTTGGGGGCACCTATGCCCCTCAACCATAACCCTCATCAAAATCGAATTTCTTCACTTGCAACACACTTACTAGGGGCACCATTTCGCCTCCATACGTATCCATGCTCGTGTTGCTGTTCGTCGTGAGTTACCATCTTGCACTCATGTTTTATGGTCCCCCATGGGACCTTTACTGTGTCACAGAACCATCGAGTCACCCTTGTTTAGAGCATCCAAGTTGAGTCATCCTTGCATTCATGGAGTCTATCTTGAATCCCTTTGTACCCCGCTATAGTCCTCCATCCTTCATTGCTTGGTTTCTCTCTTGTGTCGCACATTATGGCCTTTAGTCCCACTGTCCCCTCTTCCTTATGATATTGTGTCAGTCGCTGCCATGCCATTTATGCCCTTTATGCTCTAGCAAGGGAGGTCGTCCATTCGCTACTCAGTCCCCTCCATTCCATCATCATCATTGGTATTAGTCTGTCCGTCGCTCTACTATTTTCTCTCGTGCCTTAGTTGAGGATCTCTCATTGTCTCACCTATGGTGGACCTCCTTCTGTTGACATCAGCTCCTTCATTCCCGAAGACAGGTCTAGAGAGCGGTGTACCTTGGTTCCAGCTTCCACTCTTGTTCGACGCCTCGGATCAGGCAAAGGGATCTCTCCTTACCCTTTGACTTGATTGTTTCTCCACTCCAGCTCCTTTCAGTATGATCGAGATCCGTATGCTTGATGGTTCAGTGATGCAGTAGCAGCTATTGTTGATTCCCGAGTGTGTGTGAGATGTCTCAGCCCTCGTGAGGGGGTGGCCCTGCAGGTAGCCCCCCACATGCCCGGATGACCCCTTCATTGTATCCTTGGATGCAGCTCCATATATTTGATGATGTCGGCCTTAGCCGCTTGCAGCGCCTCTTTGATTTGCATGTATCAGTCATATTTTTCGAGCCCTTCCCCGATAATAGGGGGCATTTGGGTTGTATTTGTATCTCATGTAATCAGATATTATTGTATAAGTCCTGGCTATTATCCCAGGCACAGCATGTATGTGGGATGCCTCATTGTATTTTTATCTGGCTCATATTGATGCCGGTTGTACTTTATGGTTCAGTCCCTTGTTTACTGGACACACTATTCTTTTGTACTTCGTCTCGGCGGGCATAGGTATGCCTCCCCCGCCGCCTTTAGCACAAGTACCCTCTCATAAAAAGAGACTTGTTGCACCTGCAAGTCTCATCTCCTTAGGGTCTAGTTCTTTAGCACATTAGTCTACCTTACATTTCTCTCTCTGACTTCCCTCTTGATGTCTGGTGATTGAGTTCTTACAACATACTTCGGTCATACGATTTGCTTCTAACACTCGCACGCTGGGGGGAAATCTGTTACACCATTTTTTGGTCATCTAACCTATTATCATTAGATGGACCAAAGTACACCACGTAAGACCAATTTTACCCTAAGTAAAATTGCTTTCACTATGTAAAATAACTTAATAAAACACATTTATTAGGTTGTTTATGGTCTAAACAGGAAACCCCAAAAGGAAATATTAAACAAACCTATATTTGTTTGATTTTCCTCAAAGAATAATTAATTAAACAATAATTTAATTATTATTCCCGGTCATGTTTAACCCAAAACAAAGAAATTAATTAGATAAATCTTTATTTATCTTATTATTTTCTAGGAATAATTATTTAAATCTTATTTAAATAATATTCCTTGTTAAATACGACTAAATCACCCATAAATAATTAAATAAATCATTATTTATTTGATTATCCTTCAACCACTTCCTTAAAATGATAAATAAATCATTTATTTATTTATTATTCACAAATAAAGGGATTTGACCCAAGTCAAATACCTTTTTCCTCCAACAAATATAATAAAATATTCCATAAAAGGTGGATCTAGATTTGGTTAACATTATTTTAATCATGCACCAAGATCTAGAATGACCCAATATTTTGTTATAAATAGGAGGGTTTTTCCTACCATTCCTCATCTTTTGTTGCCCATTGGATCACTCTGGATCTAAACTCTTTGTCTGACTTTGAGCCATTGCCATTGTAAAATTTCCCATTATTTGCTGTGTAAGCTCCCTTTGAGTTCTATCTTTGTCTGGGTTTTCTACACCAACAAGAGAGAGAAATGCTAGATCTGAAGTGTTGAGGACTTCCAAGAACCCATCCCATTGAGGAGAATTGGAAACTCCTTCTTGTTTTCCTCCCAGGTGCCCCTTAATACAAAAATTCTTTCAAAAATATTGTTCTTGTCTTGTCTGTTGGATGCATGGAGCAAAACCTTCTTTTTACTGCTTAATATCTCTTTATGTATAGATCTGGATGTTTGCAACATTTTTCTTGAACAACTAACCGCAGATCTGAAGATATTGGCAGCCTTATTTGATGTTAGGGCTATAAGTTATGCGTAGCTAAAGTGGTCTTTTTTCGTACACTTTGACAAAAGATTCATACTAACAATAT
>JAXQQM020070270.1:0-110693 GCA_034641835.2 Pinus albicaulis | reverse complement strand
GCTCATCTTCACACAACATATATTGAAAGTAACATTTAAAAATAACATTCAGTCAAGGCAATAAGATGAGGGAACACCAACATGCCTATGCCTAAACTGAATTAATCATTTCCAAATAACACAGATAGAAGAAAAAATCTAAATAAAGGTTTCTCAGCCAGAGAAGGTTACTGGTATACAATAGGTCCTAACTCTGTTTAAACTATTCTTTACAGCGAAAAAAGAAAAAAAATGGAAACATAAATAAAACACAAGTTACAGTAAGAACAACATCACCGTCAGCATAGACCAGGATCCCATAAATCAACTTGTATTGATGCTCCAAAGCGGTTACAATCTTCAAATCCAGTGTGTTAATTCATCTCTCGTTCACAACCTAACTTATCTGTCACAAGCAAAGCTTCAAGAGCCAGTGAATCACTATTTACAATCAGGGATCTTCAGCTCAATTACATTACAATGCTTCAGCAATTACATCAACAACCAACCCCTCACTCATCTTCTACTGAAGTATATATAGAAGTATGAGGAGGTGAGATCTGATAAAAGATCTCAAATACAATTAATACAGAGTTAATGTCTTTTTTGGCCCTTGGGAGGCTCAATGAAGAAACTGTACAGGTGTTTCACTGTATTAATTAGTTTACACTTATGAATTAAGCTCGGTGGGAGCTTTTGTGACCTTTGAGGCTCTGTGTGATGCTAGGGTTACTCTGCAGATATTCTTTCATTAAATTCCAGGTAGAAGTAACTCTTCGGCTGTGTCGAGGCAAAATATCTGACCCCGAGCAATAAATTTTGTTCCTGATTGAATACTTTGAGGCACAGGTAGCACTTTGGTCGCTGGGAGGAATCAATTCGCCTCCATTTGTGGCGGTGGAGGATTTTCCTTATAAAACACTTTAGGTTTTCCTTTGAACTGTGTTTTAGATTGGGGATTAGGCTTTTGATAACTGTCTTAGCCATAATCCCCGCTAATCTGTCCATTAAT
Source organism: Pinus albicaulis (assembly GCA_034641835.2). Taxonomy (NCBI): domain Eukaryota; kingdom Viridiplantae; phylum Streptophyta; class Pinopsida; order Pinales; family Pinaceae; genus Pinus; species Pinus albicaulis. Next base: position 109,702 of record JAXQQM020070270.1, on the reverse strand, counting down.
TCTTTGTTCTGGTTCATTCTAGTCTTCAACACTGATAATCTTCGACCACGCCGGCTTCATGGTTTTTCTTGCTGTTGTGCCGAGCTGCGCAGGGTTTATAAGGCATCAATGCCTAAGAACCGGTGTTTTGGGGAATCGTTGACTGGGCAATGGAATCGGGCAACGCGATATGGGACGTCGATCTGCAGATTAGATCGATGGAGGGGATTGATCCGCTGATGTACGAGGGCCTGTTTATCACGCGGGCACTTTGGTTATACATCGGACACTTTCGGCGATCAACAACCGTTGGATGAGATGGCCCAAATCGAACGGCGGAGATGGATTTCACTGGGCAGCCTGGTCCATAACTTTAACGCGCGATGGATGACGGTTGCACGGCGGTTTGAAATTGTACAAGGGACATGCGTCCATTGTCGTATGTAATCGCTGGCTATTGGGAGAAAACTGCCTTTGCCCGAAGAGTGGTGCGATGGATACCGCCGGTCTTGGGCAACCAACCTTCGAACGGTAGGGACCACGGACAAAGGCACACTCCGCACCGTTGGATCTGCGGAGCAGATCGACGGTCAAAATCGCTCCACCATTTATACGGCGGAAAACTTTGGAAAATAAATTAAAACCCAAAAAACACGAATAACAAAGGTTTTTAATGTTTTGGGCGGAGAAATATTATTGGAGAGGATAAGCGCCCGCGAGGTTTAGCATTTGGTTCTGGTGCTCGGGCGCATGGACGAAGAAAGGGTTAGAATCTTAGCCCAAGGGGCTTAAGTCTGATGCATAGAAAAGATGCGTTTTCTATGGTTTTTTCAAAGGAAATGAAGGTTGCGGTAAGGTTAAAAAGTGGGTTTTTAACCTTATAAAATGAATTTTGATGAGGGAAAATAGGAGAAACATGGAAATGAGGGATTTTCATGGGGAAATGGAGGGATAGAAGAGGAGGTTAGTTTTGAGGAGAAGAAAGGGGAAAAAGGGGTCTGCAGTAGTATTTGACTTTGGATTTTTATAGGATTTCAGAGGTTTTTAGGCTGTAAAACAGCAATGAAGGATCTGGACAGAGGCATGAGGCCTTCAAGAGTCTTCAAGAGCCAACAGTTTTTGATAGGGAAAATTGTTCCTTGAAGGCTCAAAACATATTTAGCCACCTTTGGTATAATCAAATTTTACAGGTGGCTAACAGTGGCTCCACTTGGGGATGGTGCCTTCTTGAAGGCATCAAGAACTCAGACTTGATTTCTCTGGGAAGCTGACTTGTGCCCGATCCATTATTTTCTCTGGGATACTGACCAGGTGCCTCATCCTTTGGATTGCTCTTCTTTTGCTGGATGATCTTGCTTTGCTTCTGAAAAATAATATCAGTTATGAAAAAATAATGGACTTCATCAATACAACTTTCTACCTACCCAATCCTACTGATCTAACATTTTTTCTTCATCAGAGTGCACTTGGATTGGAAAACTCTTTTCACAACATTTTATTCTTTTGAAAGCATAAAAAATAATCTAATTCTACTCCTTATTTCTCCCTGAACTCAGATTAAACAATTGAGCTCAGATGTTTCTCTACCTAATCTACTGTCTGTTGGGATTACACTGTCCAACAGACATCCATTCTCTAAATTCTATAACAGAAATTTAAAAACAGTCAAGTCAAGATTAAGCTATTTGACTTGCTGTGATCTATGGCATAAAAACAAGCTGCACATAGATTATTATTTGCAGAAAATTAAAATCAAAATGGAAGGCTTAAGATCTGAAAGTCTCTTATCATGGTCTTATTTTTTCTTCTTAGCTCTGTTTTTTCTTTTGTTTGAGCTGTCTCTTCCTTGTTCTCTGATTCAGATTTTGGACAAATTTGAACCATTTTTTCTCTTTTCTTTTTTGACTCAGAAGATAAAACAGTTTTGAGTCATCTCCCTTTGGAAACTTTGGTTCATATTTTGAGTTTTCTTGAACCTCCAATTGCTATCCTAATCTATCTATTGATAAGCCAAGATTGAACAGTTTGGAAAATCTAATTCACTATCCTATTAGCAGAAAATTTAAAGCTAATTAGTCAAGTTTAAATTGTTCGACTAACTAGAAGTGTGTTTTTGAGGAGTGGAATTTGAGCTTGCACACTTTCAGATTTGTTTCTCTTTTTGGCATGGGGTTTTTCCTTTCTTGTTTTCATTTTTGCCCTCTTTTCTTCTTTTTCTTTGTTTTTTGTATTTCTGATTTTTCATAACTTTGAATGCAATGGTGGATGGAATATTCATAATGGAAAAAGATAAAAAGGCTTCAAAACATAAAATGGATCAAGATAAGTAATGCTTAAGCATCCTGACATTGACAGGACCCCCAAACAATTCTGTTCCATCCAGTTCCTATAAGAAAAATGCATTATTAATGTTAACTGAATATTTGCAGGCGTCAGTTTACAGGTGGTCAAATTTTCCATGCTTGCCCTTTTCTTCCTCCTCACAGCCCCACTTTAAAACTTTGTCCCCAATCTTGTTGTTGCTTCGCTTTATTCTTCCTTCGTTTCTTATTCAGGAGAGCTACAGACGTTTGTTATACACTTCCTCTCTGGTTTGCTGAAGATGAATGGTCTGATTTATTCTTCTGATCATGTCATTTTCTTCAGTTTGAAACTCTTGAATCAAATTCATAACTGGTACACCAAGGCTGTTAGGAAAAATTGCATCTGTACCATACACAAGATGGAAAGGTGACATACCAATAGATTTCTTCAAAGTTAATCTGTCAGCCCAAAGTGCATGGACCAGCTTTGTGTGCCAAGACTTTTTGTTGTCCTCCAAAATTTTCTTGATTATGTTCACTAAGCTTTTGTTGGAAGATTCTGCAAGTGCATTACCTTGAGGGTAGTAGGCTGTGGAATGCCCCAATGATATCTGATATCTATGACAAAAGTCAACCATCCTCTTTGATCCAAATGCTGATGCATTATCAGTGATTATTTTGGTAGGACAGCCAAATCTGGAGAGAATGTTAGTCTTGATAAATTTTATGATAACTGAATCATTGGGCTGCCTACAAGGAATGGCTTCTATCCACTTGGTGAAATAGTCTGTGGCAGTGAGAATCCACCTATGCTGGGCAGAAGATGGTGGATGGATTTCTCCTATGAAGTCAAGTCCCCACTGTTGAAAAGGAGCTTCAACAATGATTGGATGCAGTGGAAGGGGTAGCAATTTTCTCTTGCCTTCAAACAGTTGGCATTTATGGCAAGTAGTGGTCATCTTGTGTATATCAGGAAAAAGAGTAGGCCAATAGAAACCAGCCCTCAAAATTTTGTTGGCTGTTGACTTCCAGTACAAATGACCCCCACACTCTCCTTCATGGAATTCCTACTTAACCTTCTCTGCATCAAACTCAGGCAAACATTTAAGCAATATACCACTTGCATTTTTCCAATAAAGACATCTATCTATAATGCAATAGTTTACTGCTTTCAACTTCAAGAACCTTGCCTTTGTTTTTGATAAACCAGGAGGTGTATTTAAATTAAGAAAAACATAAACAATATCAGCATACCAAGAGGAATTCATGAAATGGTTTTCAACAATGGGTGTTGAGATTTCCTCTTGATCATCTAAAGCATTAATCATATGAATATCAAGAACTTCACAATTTGACTCAGCCATTAATCTAGCTAGACCTTGGCCTTTGATGAGCTTAGTGGGTTTTATCTCTAAATCATATTCAAGAATAACAACAATCCACTTACCTCTCTTACCATCTGGGTCCTGTGTTAGAATGTCTTTAACAACTGAATTTGGGACAAAGGCAATGATATGTGAGTGAAGGATGTATACTCTGAAGTCTTTCAAAGCTTTAACCAAAGCAAAAGCTTGCTTTTCCATAATGTTATACTTCAAAGGGGCATCCCTCAATGCCTTGCTAAAGAATGCAATAGGCTGCTCTTGTCCTTGTGGATTTTTCTGTAAAAGGACAGCAACAATAGTATGTTCTGATGCAAATGAGAAGATATAAAAATATTTTGAAAAATCAGGGCTTATGAGAACCGATGTTTTGGTTAATGCTTGTTTCACCAGCTCAAAGGATGTCTTTGCTTCCAAGGTCCATTTTATCCCTTGCTCCTTCTTCAACATATTTGTGATATTCCTAAGGAGCTCAGCCAAGTTGGGGATGAACCTTCTCAAAAAGTTAATCTTCCCAATGAAAGATTGCAACTCTTTGATGTTTCAAGGATGAGAGATTTGCAATATGGCCTCAATCCTCTTGGGATCAATCTTAATACCCTCCTCAGAAATAATGTGCCCAATAGTTTACCTTCTTGGAGACCAAATAAAGTCTTCTTAGGGTTTAAAGATATCCCAAACTTTCTGCACTTCTCGAAAACTTTCCTCAAATGTTCTAAGTGTTCTTCATCTGTTTTTGAAAACACAGTGACATCATCAAGATAGATAATGATGAAGAAGCCCAATTCTTCCAAGAATGCTATGTCCATGGCTCTCTGAAAGGTTGCTCCAGCATTCATTAGACCAAAGGGCATTTTCACATACATGAAAGTGCCCCATGGTGTAGTAAAGGCTGTCTTTAATTGATCAGCAGGGTGAACTAAGATCTGATTATACCCCGAATAGCCATCAAGAAAAGAAATTCTTTTGGACCCTACCACCCTTTGTAAAATATGATCCATTTTTGGTAAAGGGTAGTTGTCTTTCAATGAAGCTTTGTTTAAATCTCTAAAATCTATACAAAGCCTGATTTCTCTAGTATTCTTCCTAATAGACACTAGATTAGATACCCATTCTGAATATCTAATAGGGACAATAATACCATCATCATACATCTTCATGAGTTCCTTCTTAACCAAAGGTAGTTGTACAGGGTTTATTCTGCGCATTTTCTGTTTGAATGGTTTTTGGTTTTATTTGAGAGGGATTTTGTGCTGTATTATTTCAGTGTCATAGGACTTCAGATCTTCGTAACTCCATGCAAAAACATCAGAAAATTCTTTGAACAGCTCTATGTATTTGAGTTTAATGTGAGCTGGCAAAGTTTTGGATAGTTTGATCATCTTCGGTTTTTCTTCACTGCCAATATTACACTCTTCCACTTCAGTTTCTACAGGTTCCAGTTTAGGTTTTTTGGCCACATCATTAAAATCAAAAAACTCTTCTAAAGGTGTTAGGCCACTTGGCAAACTTTCATCTTTAGAGTGCAGAGTTTCTAATTCTTCTGTTTCTGATTCTGCACTCAATTATGTTTCGTTTCTAAGTTTGCAAGTCTGAAGGATAATAGTGACCAGCTCAGGAGAAGGTTCTTCTTCACCAAGAAAATTTTCTTCATTACAGTCTGTATCATAATCTGAATCTGAACTATGCTGTTCAAATTCATTTATGAATTGCATGAAGTCTTCTATTTGTTTATCTCCGTCGAACACCTGCCAATATTTTTTATTATCAGGCACAGCTGGTCTAAATTTTATCTGAGGTGAACAATCTTCGGTCTCATACGACGTTAGACATGTCCTAGCTGCAAAGGCTAAATTGTGGGCTATAAGATTTCTTTTTCTCGAGACAAAAATCAGTTTGGACTCCTCAAATGTTTTCAATAGATCCATGACATCATTCCGATAGGCCCTAAGTCTGGGATGATTTGCATTATACTCCGCATTGACTTGCCTAATTATTAACTCAGAATCCCCATACACAGTTATTTTCTTGGCTCCTAACTTTTTCAACAAATGTAAGCCCAAGAGCAGGGATTCATACTCCGCTATGTTGTTAGAACACTGAAAGTTTAATTTGCAAGAAATGTATTCGGTGTGCTTGCTTTCAGTGTTGCAGATCCAGACACTTGCACCAACGCTAGTTCTAGTGCATGACCCATCAAAATACATGCTCCACAGAGGATCATTTTTAGTTTTATCAGTTTGGTGAATGTCCTATGTACGTTTTGATTCCTCAAGTTTTTCAATATGTTGAGGAATGTTTTCTTTGTTGTCAAGGTTTAACAATAATGGATTTATGACTTGTAAATCAAGACCGGTGTTTTGTTTGCCAATGTTTTCAGATGCAGCAAACTGTTTTGAGACTTCGGTGCTGCGCTCCTCTTCCTCCGTATCAACCATTAATTCTGTTAAAGTGATTTTTTCAGTGAGGGTTTCATCATTAAACATGATAAAATAATCAAGGCTTGTACTTATAGAATACAGAGGGGAGTTTTGAGGCCTATCTTGACTTGTAACTGTGTATTGAATGTGAGACTCCTTGTAAAGTCTTCTAGTCTGATTGAAAATAGGGATAGTCGCATAGGTCATGTCCATTTGCATAGTCCCTTGTAACTTAGCCCCCCAAGATCTTGATAAAATAATTCCATACTTTGGGGGGACATCAGCCACAACAACATCCATTACTAAGCATTTGGCTGGAATCTGGGCTAAGTTAACACAAAGGTATTTGATCAATCCTAAACACTTGACTCTGCTTGAGTCAAAAGAGTAAAGATATTTATAATGTCTGGTGATTTCAAGACCCAGGCTCTCCATTACAGATTTTGGCATTAAATTATGAGAAGCGCCTGAGTCATGCATAGCGTTGTGTAGAATTTTGTCATGAACGTTCAAACTTACATAAAAGGGAGGGACAAGTCCCTCTTGAAACTTACCTTCAATCTTTGGACCAAAAATAAGCTCTGGCTGGTCGTCATTAAGATTGAGTGTATCCTCATTTTCTTCTATGTTCAAAGCCTTCAAAATTTTGGACCTATATACATGTTGGGCAGCTAACTCAGTCAAAGGGACAGAAATTTTGATCTTTGAGATTTCCTATTCCAGGCTGAAAGGAATTTGATTCTTTAAGGTGTTGGTTTCAGCCTTGTTTACTGCCATTCTATCAGCAACAACAGCTTGCTGATTTGTTTTATCTACAGTTGACACAACGGTTGAAAAAGGAGTACTAGCTGAAGTGTTAGTACTACTGATGTTTGTACTCTGTTTTTCAAAATTTGGAGTGTCTTTCTCTTTACCTTTACCAGAATTAACAGCCACCGTTTTGTCATTTTGTTTAACTGTTTTAGGCTTGGTTGTAGTGGTGTTTAGAGAAGATTTGTCAGAGGTTTTGGTGTTGGGGGTTGGTTGACTAGATTTACTTCTGAGTTCATATTCTTTTGAAGGTTCTGTGATGGCATTTTCCATGTCTTGACAACAATTTTCATCATCATCTCGTTTGTCATCATAAGGTGTGTAAAGACCCTTTTTTCTATCATAATGAACCTCGAAGTCATCATCATCTACCCCAAATAGGTTCATATCATCTCCCTCTGTCATTTCATCTGTTTCCTCAACCTCACTCACATAGTTTTGATGAAAGGGAGGAGCGATCTGTTGATCATCTTCCCTGGGTCTGTTTGGAGGCTGGTTTCTTCTTATATTCTGATTTTGGTTTTGGTTTCTGATTTGAGGAGCAGTTTGGTTTTGACTGTCTTGTGCTCTCTCAAGAATGCTCATTTTCTTCATCATTTCTTCCATCATTCTTTCCATCTTTGAGCTTGAGGTAGTAGGTGTGGATTCCTCTCTAAAAGATACTCTCTTTTCAGCTTTCATCCTTGCCCTCTTCTCCATTAGGTTGACTTCCACAGAAAGAGCACCTTTTTGCATGTCTTCAAGGGTTGCAAAATCTCTCTCTCTGAGTGAATAGGTCATGTCAGCGTCAAACCCTTCAGGAAACTTGTTTAAGGCTGAGCCTTGTGGAGGTTTTAATTCTGGGGAGAGTGCATTATACACACTATTAAATCTAGTACAATAGGCTTGTACACTTTCCCCAGGGTTTCTATGGAGATTGTTGTAGTCAGCAAGGACTTGGAGAGGATTCTTCCTCACTTCCCATTTGTTTAAGAATGTTTGATGGAAGCCTTGGAGATTGTTGATACTGTGGGGGGCTAGGGCTTTAAACCATTTTCTTACTTCTCCCCCTAAACTCTGAGCAAACAATATGAGTTTGACAGAATCATCATCAATTTCATTTTTGTCAAAATAGTCATTCATCTTGTCCACATGTTGTGATGCTGTTGTAGCATTTCTAGCATCATATAATGGAATTTTGGACTGATAGTCCTGTGGAAGATTGACTAATTGTACAGGAAGGACTGAGGGAGCATACCATGCTGCCATGATATGTGGTGGAGGTGGATTGACAAGAGGGGGTGTGGGCTGAAGTGAAGTGGTTTGAACGACGGATGAAGGATGAAAAGAAGTGAATGGGACTGCAGTAGATTGCTGAGCTGACCTTGGATGAGAGACACCTAGATTATGAAGAAAATGTAAATCAGGAGGTGTTGTTTCTCTACTCCCAAGATGTTTACTTGTTTCAGGAGATGAATGTGAAGACTCATAATCTAACCGATCTAAATCACCAAATGACCTAGTCCTAAAGGGATTGACTAAGTCAGCTTGTGATTTTTGTAGAGATGAAAGATTTTCAGGGACTAATTTAGCTCTTAGGGGTGATCTGAAAAAAGTTGAAGATTCTATCTTAGGAGACTTCCTAAGGATTCTTTGTGGGTTATCAACTATCTCAGGTGGATCAGGGTCAGGATGGGCTCTAGTGTGAATCTTTCTAGGAGCCACTATGCTGTGTTTTTAGACCCAAATAAACAAGAAAAGTTCAACTAAGTATGACAATATTTGAGAGGTCAACTAATCTGTTCTCACAATTTTAATCCTACAGTCCTCTAACTGAGTTTGAAAGATATTATAATGATCAGGGTTCTTCCCAGTGGAGTCTTAAGGTCTGTTCAGGATTGTGGAGTCGCCAGGTGGAAAGTTTAGAGTGTTTTCAAAGAGATACACTGTCCACCACAGTGCTTGTGAAACATCCTTTTTCAAGGATATCCCGAAACACAACAAACTCTAACCAGAGATTGACTGGGAGGGCATTCACCAGATATGTCACCTCTAAAAGAGGATGAGATCCGGAGGCTACCTGGCCCTTTCCAGACTCTGTCTAAGAGTATGAGGTAAAACACAACCAAAAGGTAAATGAAATGTAAGAGTAAGTGTTTTACTACCAATCTGAAATGTTTTTGGTATTTTCTGAGTTATTTTTATTTGTGTGGTTTCTAAGAATGTCCTAACTTTGCTTCAAAACTTAGCTACGGTTGTGAGACAAAGACAGTCTACTCTTATGGCTAAGCTAGCTAATTTTTCAAGGTTAGATAAAGTCTTATGAGAATCCTAGGGTTGACCTAGTTTGTCACTGATTCAAACAAGTTTCGTCATCATTACCATTTCTTGGTAGTGCTTGAAAAAGCTACTTTTTACTCACAAGGTCTTATGAAGGTTTTGGGTTTTAGTTCCCCAGTGGAGTCGCCAGAAATGTTATGAATCTGTAATTTATTAGCAAGATTGGCAGAGTCCAATTACAGAAACAACATTGTTTCAACCAACTTTGGGATTCTAGGATCTAGCCCTCCTGAATCCGGAGAGGGATCTCTCCAATAAGTGCAAAGATGGATTTGTCTTTGAAGTTTGGGGTAATGATATTAGGCTAGTTATGAAGTCCAAGGGTTTTGTTTGTTTTTGGATGGTTGAACATGATTGCTGTTAGAGGTGAAAAGTCCTAAAGGTAAAGAGGTTCAAAGGTGAGAAGTTGCAAGCAAAAGAGTAAGTTTTGATCAAGAAGAAAGATGATGGCAGGTTTTCAGTCCATTGGGCTATGGAGTCATAAGAGGATTTAATTGGAACAGCGAGAGGCAAGAGTGGTCCATGGGGCAAGTCATCTATGTCTAAGGATCTCTTTAAAATTCGATTTATGGAATGAATTGATACATTAAGAAGGGGAAATAAACAGATGCAAAACAAAGAGCAGCCCAGGATCTGGTAAGTACTTTGAAACTAGCCAGCCTTTGACCAGGCACTTAAGAAAGACATGAAAGCAAACTAGGATCTGGTAAGTACTTTGAAACTAGCCAGCCTTTGATACACTTCCAATAGAAAACATACAAAAACTAAGGGAAACTTGAAGGAAACCTTTGGAGTAGAGACTAGCGGGTCGGGCTCACCACAAATCCTCTCCTAGCTCTTCTTTACTTGGCTACTTCCAAGACAATCACAGAGATAACACAGAATGGCCTAAGATTTGGTAAGTACTTTGAAACTATCCAGCTTTTAACACATTCTAAGGGAAACAATCAAACAGTTATGAAAACAAGACTGGGACCAGGGCTCACCATATCTTCCTCAGTTCATCTTCACACAACATATACTGAAAGTAACATTCAAAAATAATATTCAGCTAAGACAATAAGATGAGGGAACGTCAGCATTCCTATGCTTAAACTGAATTAAATCATTTCCGAATAACACGGTTGAAAGAAAACATTTAAATAAAGATTTCTCAGCCAGAGAAGGTTACTGATATGCAGTAGGTCCTAACCATATTTAAACTATTCTTTACAGTAGAAAATGAAACAAAATGAAAACAAGAATAAAATAACAAGTTACAATGAGAATAACATCACCGTCAACATAGACCAGGATCCCATAAATCAGCTTGTATTGATGCTCCAAACCAGTTACAATCTTCAAGTCGAATGTTTTAATTCATCTTTCTTTCATAACCTAACTTATCTGTTACAAGCAGAGCTTCAAGAGCCAGTGAATCACTATTTACAATCAGGAGTCTTCAACTCAATTACATTACAATGCTTCAGAAATTACATAAACAGCCAACCCCTCACTCATCTTCTACTAAAGTATTTATACAAGGATGAGGAGGTGAGATCTGATTAAAGATCTCAAATATAATTAATACAAAGTTAATGTTTTCTTGGCCCTTGGGAGGCTCAATGAAGAAAATGTATAAGTGTTTCACTGTATTAATTGGTTTAAACTTATGAATTAAGCTCGGTGAGAGATTTTGTTGACCTTTGAGGCTTTGTGTGGTGATAGGGCTACTCTGCGGACATTATTTCATTAAATTCTTGGCAGAAGTAACTCTTCGGCTGCATCAAGGCAAAATATTTGATCCCGATCAATAAGTTTTTGTTCCTGATTGAATACTTTGAGGCACATGTGGCACTTTAGTCGCTGGGAGGAATCAATTCACCTCCATTTGTGGCGGTGGAGGGTTTTCCTGATAAAACACTTTTAGGTTTTCCTTTAAAATGTGTTTTATATTGGGGATTAGGCTTTTGATAACTGTCTTAGCCATAATACCCGCTAATCTGTCCATCAATTCTCTGCTCTGGTTCATCCTGGTCTTCGACACTGATAATCTTCGACTGTGCCCGTTTCATGGTTTTCCTTGCTGTCGTGCCAGGCTGCGCAGGGTTTATAAGGCATCAATGCCTGAGGAAACATCGACAAAACATGAATTTCAACTCTGCGGATGATTTTCCTATTGTATTCGAAGGCCGGAGGATCGACATCCTTGGTCAACGAAATTTATTCATTTAAGTGAGAAAACATTAAACCCTGCAAAAGCCAACAAATGTTCTGAAATCCTGCGTTTATAGGTCAATCTGCATCGGAGGATGTGCAGAGGAAGCAAGGCCGTTGGATGGCATCATCCAACAGTCGGGATTTAATCTCAGAATGGTTGAAAAAGCATGGAGGAAGGAGGATCAAATCTGAGCTGTTGATCGCGCGTGATTGACGGTTGGGAGCGGCCAATGGAAAGTCAGTGGCGGGGAAACGTTGAGTGAGCAACGGAATCGGGCGACGAAATATGGGCCATCGATATGTAGATCAGATCGATGGCGAGGATTGATCTGCTGCTGTACAAGGGCCTGTTTATCGTGCGAGCACTTTGGTTAACCATCGGATACTTTCGAAGAGCAATGGCCATTGGATGAGGGGGCCCAGATCGGACGGCGGAGATTTATTTCACTGGGTGTCCTGGTACGAAGTATAACGCATGATGGACAATGGTTACACAGCGGTTTTCAAATCGTACAAGGGACACACGTCACACAGCGTATGGAATCGCTAGCCAATGGACGAAAACAGCTTTTGGCCCGAAGGCAATGTGAAGGATACCGAGCGGGTTTGGAAAACAGTGCATGGAAGGGGGGGGTCCACAGGAATGGCGCGCCCCGCACCGTCCGATCTGCGGAGCATATCAATGGTCGAGATTTCTCCACCATTTACACGGCGGAAAACTTTGGAAATAAATTAAAACCCAAAAAACACGAATATGAAAGGTTTTTGATGTTTTTGGGAAGAGAAATATTATTGGAGAGGATAAGCACCCGACGGGTTTAGCATTTTGTTCTGGCGCTCGGGCGTATGGGCGAAAAGGGTTAGAGGCTTAGCTCGGGGGGCTTAAGCCTAGAACATAGAAAAAATGGGTTTTCTATGGTTTTTTCAAAATAAATGGAGGTTGCGGTAAGGTTAGAAGTGGGTTTTTAACCTTATAAAATGAATTTTGATGAGGGGAAAATAGGAGAAACATGGAAATGAGGGATTTTCATGGGGAATGGAGGGATAAAAGAGGAGGTTAGTTTTGTGGAGAAAGGAAAGGGAAAAATTGGGTCTGCAGTAGTATTTGACTTTGGATTTTTATAGGATTTCAGAGGTTTTTGGGATGTAAACAACAGTATGGGATCTGGACAGAGGCATGAGGCCTTCAAGAGTCTTCAAGTGCCAACATTTTTTGATAGGGAAAAAATTGTTCCTTGAAGGCTCAAAAAAAAATTTAGCCACCTTTGGTATAATCAAACTTTACAGGTGGCTAATGCAAGGTGTTCATTCTCTTGGAATGAATTATATCTCATTGAGCCTTGGGTGAATCCATGTGATTAACTTATTATTGGGGTGCTTATTGGTGGAGGTAGTTGATAAAATTTCTGAACAATGGAATCCTCTCCATGATTATTTATTTACTGGTGCTGGTGTGAATTCCCTTGAAAACTTAAATCCCCAGCCTTTGAATCCAACTTGAGGGTGGTTAGCTACAAGAAAAATTGCAGTGAAGCTAGCTTATGGATGGGTGGAGAGTTGAAGTCCCTCCCTCAGTTTCCAATCATGCAAGATTAATCAGATACGTGTATTTACTTGTACATATGTTACAAAGTGAATGTTGAAATATGTTTTTATGTGTTATGGAAATGGATGTATCAATATTGTTGATGGAGGAAAGTGTTATTCCTATTTATTTATAATGATATGTTTAGGTGAATGTTCTCATATTTATGGGGGAATTGGTGATCCCTATGGTTGTTTATACTTTCTTAATTTGCAGGGAAATTTATATGACTATGTAAAAATGATTGATGTTCTGAATTTAATTATTATGGTGTGTGAATTCCATTATTTGGTATGATATGAATATCATGGATATATTTTGTGTAAATACTATTGTTTGTCTATCTGGAAATGGATTGATTATGGTGCAATGAATGATATATCAATGGATATGATAGTATTGCGTGGGATCCATTATGAGGAATGATATGATGCCACTATGCTTGAAATTACAATGTAGTGTTAGCCATGGCTTGAATTGTTTCCGTTCATTTTAATATGCATGTTTATTGGTTCATTGATGCATTATTACTATGTTCAATGTCTCAAACATTGGTGTTGGAATGAGGGTTTCATTCCTTTGGAAGTTAGTGTTCTGACCAATAATAGTTTTCAAGAAAAGCTTGGTCAAAGAACCTTGAAACCCTTATAATTTATAAACATGACTATTGCAGAGTATTGAACTTGTATCCAGGGCTAGATAAGTAATTGGAAGGGGTTTTAATATAGGCCAAATAAATTTTAATCAAGGTAGATATATCTAGGAGTCTAAACATATGAGTAATTTATACTTATGTGTTTTTTTGGACACATTGGATTTGACATAATCTAGATATGCCATGAATGAAGTGAGTAAGAGGTGATATCCGTGGTGGGTCCCATTTGGGTCTTCAAAGACATGAAGTTGGATTTAACCACAATTCAGATTTTATATGAGCATATGGAGTGGGGCCCATTTGGTGATTCATTGGTGCGAGGATGGATTACCTCGCATGTGGAGGATGTATTCAGGATTTACGCCATTAAGGTGATGACATGATTCAAAATTTGGTAAACCCCAGATTCTGGGACATATATGGATGCACTTGTGGATTAGTGGAGATCCAAGGGTCTAGGAAGCTTCCCAAGTGCAAAATTATAGTGTACTCATATTTTCCTCCAAACTGGATACAAATAAAATTGTTGACTTGCATGAAGAGATTGGGCCCCATGGGACCCATGAGTTCGGATGAGGTGGTAAGAAACATGACTACATAGCTATGACCACATGGATGCCACATAGATATTTCAAGTGATGTGGCAATGTCTTGTTGATGTGGTAAGTGTTGATCAATTAAGTATTAAAAGGGCATAAGTTTCAACATGGGAGTCAGATTGGGATAAATTTTATATCTTCACAAAGCACTTGACAAGTTGAATGTGATGGTGTTTTCCAAAGTTAATTCCACAAGCCTTGTTGAAGATACATTTTTGTAACCCCATCTTCATAGTGAGACCATGGAGGCTGGGTTAGTTAAATGTAACACCTCCCATCATCTTGGAAAGTCTAAATGGGTGGGAGGGAGCATTACATGATGGTATCAACACAAAGGTTATATACTAGATCCTTGTGTAATATTCCCACTTTAGCACACAACTAAATGGAATATTAAATTTTGTTGTTTACACATAGGAGGTAAATAAATGGGTAAGGAAGCCCATACATTTCAGAAATAGGAATAAAATCCCTCATAGTGTGAAAAGGGATCATCATAGGAGCTGGATTTCACACCCTCATATGTGAAAGAGGACATTTGCATGTGGACAAGTTCAAGTTTGACCAAGTCAACAGCACTGGGATAGGAGGTGGAGATCATCTTGTGGGATAGCGCAGGGATAATTGTAGGAAGATTCCTTGGTGGAGGAAACCCTAATGAGTGGGACCCAAGGGGAGAAGGCTTCCATTTGTTTAAAAGGACGGCAAGGCAGCCATAGTAAGGCATGTTATGGATTATTGATTTCATGGTCTGTTTAGACTCTTTTGCAGTCTCCCGCTGTTTAGCAGAGTTGTAGTGCTGTTTAGCACAAGGTATTCCTCTTTAGGAATTCCTTCTCCTTTTGAGAGAGGCCTCTTGAGGGATCCTGTACTTAATTTCTCCACATTCAGGCTCAAGGCCAAGCCACCTCCTTCAGCTACAACGTTATTTCTGCTGAAGTATAACGTTGTGTTGTAGGCTGTTGCAGTGGAGGTTCCACAACACCATTTCCGGAGCTATTCTTCAAAGGAGGGAGCTTCCATTCCTTTGGAAGATCAATGAGGGAGACTTTTGAGCTGATTTCACCATCTTTGGCATCAGGCCAACCATTCTTCATCATCTACAACTCTGTCCCTCTCTTAGACTGCATTATTTTTAGTGAGCATTTGCAGTGCTTGTTTGGAGGGTCAGATCTTTAGTGTTAGGATTAGCCTTTCACTTGGAAGATCCATTGGAGGAGGTCTATTAGGCTTGTGCATCATCTAAAACCATCTCCATCCAGTTATTGAGTTGCAGCTACTACTCAGTCTTGAGACTGCAACTCCGACATTTTGTATTTTTGCATATTTCAGCCAATCCTTCCAGGATTGTCTAGAAATAGTGTTTGGGAGCTTAGATCTTATCTCCCATCATTGTATTAGCCATATATATGCAGATATATGTTTTTTTTTATTTCCTGTAGCAATTCTCTATTTATGACTGTGAATTTTTGATCCATAGGCATTCTGCTATGTAGCAACATTTCACTTTTGATATACATATTCATGGGAGGCTTGTTTGCCTTGATCATTTGATGTGTATTACACTTATTTTCTGCTGATATATATAATTAAATGGATTTATGGTTTCCATACATCTTGGTATGATATTATCACTGCTTCTCCATGTTTATGTTCATGTATTGCTGGATCTCCCACTTTTGGTGGATCTCCAATCTTGGGATATTATAAGATATTCCCAACCTTGTTGATTTTCCCTATTTTGGGATATTACAGTGGTATCAAAGCATCAATCTTGGCTCATCCTGTGGAATCTCAGCCAATATGCTATTTATAAGACAAGAAGATAGAAATAAGACTCCATCCTATGGAGGAAAGAAGGAGGAGAGGCTCTCAAAGCTTCTTCCCAAATCTATACAGAGCATTCATGAAGATTTCAAGAAGATAATAAGGGCGATGTATAGAGAATCTCCAAGAGGGTTTGAAGCTAAAACAAACTCTATATTTTCACATAATGAGTGTGAGCATGCAGCCACACACTATGAGGCACAGCGCAGTCATAAGCCCAGATTGGCCATGAGAGAAATGGAAGAAGAAGGAGGGATGACTAGGAGGGAAAATCTTAGTGATTTTCTACAAGAGTATGAGTCTCAAACTCAGAAATTTAGAGAACATCTCACTTTTCCAGAGTTTTTCAAGATCAAAGTGAAGGGAATAAAGTAGCATGTTATATTTCTTCTATTTACTTTTGATGGTTCACCTACATGTTCAGCCAGAGCTTGGGTGGAGGAGCTAGACACCTTTTTGTAGCAGCACCAAATTTCTGAAGATAGTGCCATCAAAGTTGCAATGCTGAATTTTGGAGGTAAGGCCTATGCATGATGGATATTTGAGTCTTTTTCTTTAGAGAATGAAAATACTTATTCTTATCCAATATTCATTAAAACATTGGTGGAAAGATTTGATGGGATAATTTCTTAAACACATGTGGATAAGCAAAACAAAATTAAACAAACCAAGACCTTGCATGTGATGGAGGAAAATATAAACTCAGATCCAATTCTGAAAACTAATGAGGAGGCTGACATCTTGCACCATAATTTGTTAGAGGAAAGACCTCTATCTCATATTCCTAAACAAGAGGACATGGAGATCACTTTTGCAAAAGAGGATCCAATTCTTGGGAGGTTGCCCATACATATTGAGGAGGATGAGGGCAACAACGTTGTCATGTCTAGAGTTTATCTAGCACCTCATGCAGAGGAAGAGGGAGCTCATGCTCCAACTAGAGGGATTCTTGTATCATTGCAAGAAATTCCCTAGGATCTCACATGTGGAGATCAAGGCACAACTCATGATTCACATGTGCCATTGATGATAGGGTGTGAACCTATGGAGATACAAGGAGGAGATAGGGAGGATGACCAACATCATGTGATGAGGAGCACACACCCCTGTCTATTTCATGAGGTTGATGCACCTAAGAGGAAGACTGGATTGCACAGTGAGAGTAGGGACAAGTCTGTCCATTCATATATGTAGTCTACTCTTGATGATGATGTGTCATTGCATGGAGACATTTCACCAAGGAGACCACCAGATCAGCAGATGATGAGAGATGCGTCAAATTTTGAGGCACCATTCATTGATTTCAGAGGAGTGGAGACCTTGGGAGGTCATTGTACAATGCCGAGAGTCTTGGGTGGACTCAAGGAGGAGAGAGGCATTCTCTCAACATCATCTTTACCCACTCTCATTTCAGATTTTGCGTTGTGGCAGAAGCAGCAGGGGAAGGATAGCAGCCTTCCAACTTGCATCTTTGGCATGGGAGATGTTAAAGAGGAGGATGACCATATGACAGATGTTCTTCATAAGATATCATCAGCGCTGTCACTATGGAGGATAGATCCATATTGGAACTCCCAGATGTTGGTGGAGTATTCGAAGGATCTTTTCACTTGCATGATATTGGATGACCAATTGCATGAGGAGGGATATTCATTCAGAGATGGGGTCATCTACTATCATAGTAGGATCTTCTTATCTCATGCTTCTAAGCTCAAGGAGAAGTTTTTAAAAGAAGCTCATGAGGATTTCCTTTTCAGCCACACATATTCTATGGGAGCATACCACACCATCATGGAAGGGTATTTTTGGGAAGGCTTTGAGGAGGATATATATCAGCATATGAGGAGATGCATGGATCATGAGGAGATGGAGGAGATTCATAACTCTTTGGAAGAGTTAGAAAAACCACATCTTTTCTCTTTGAGGATGAGAGGAGACTCATCTATGAGTTACCCCCTTTTCATGAGCAAAAAATATGGTAAGAGTATTGATTGTTTGCATAATGATTTATATAATGTATATATGCATCCCTTAACCATACATGTGTAGGATTTTTCTCCAAGCATGAGCATTCTTTGTTCTAGACTTCATGTTCTACTTGAGACCATAAGCAGTATTGGTGATGGCCACTCCCTAGGAGGGCTTGGGGAGATTGTATCTTTTGCAGGGCATATTCATTTGGCACCATTCACCATACATTTTCTCCAAACTTGTGAGGAGATTGGGGCAGAAAGCAGGTGGTTGAGAAGCCACACATTATATCAATCTCTATTGCAATTGAGATTCAAGCTGCGTTGGTTGCATTTGAGGGATCATTTTCCTTCTCCCTTGCTACATATGGTAGCAAGTATGATTCTCATTATGGTTCCCTATGTTGTTTTTGTTTCTATTTTTATTGGGAGCATGATTGGGGGACAGACACATTGGTTGGATGTGTCCTTCGGGGAAAAATTCACTTTTACGATGCACGTTCTAAGGGAGCATGAGAATAATGTAGCCACCACAGTAAACACCTCTTTATGAGAATGGGCCATAGGTTTAAGTGGATGTTTAAATGACATAATTCACAACATTGGAGGGAAAATATTTGGAATCATAGTCTTCTTCTTGCCACTTTAAATTCAATATTATTTAAGCAAGATCATAAAAATCTTCTGCCCACCATAAGTGGAGAGAGGAGACAACATGAGGTAAACTACAACACTACACAGAAAACCACCTAACCACCTGCTTTGCATGAGTAGAAAAGGGAGGAAAGGTCTCGGGAAGTTATAGCAGGAGGTACTCATTTTGTATAGATGATTGTGGGGATGGGAGCTTCATATGGGGATGGTAGATCCGTTAATATCAGACATCATGCCTCGAAATTAGTTTATCTTTCATGGGTTAGCAAAAGGATAAACAATTTGGAAGGAGGATTGTAATATTCACTTTATTGCAAGCAAATGGATATTAAATTGTTCTGAATGTAAGAGTAAAACAATGGGTAAGAGAGCCGCTACATTTAGAAATAAGATAAAATATCATAGTGAAAAGGATCATCATAGAGTTGGATTTCACCCATATGTGAAAAGGAACATTACGTAGACGGTCAAGTTACGACCAAATCCCAACAATGTTAGAATAGGAAGGTGGCAATCACCTTGTGAGACAACAGGGAGGGATGATAGGAGGGAGTGTTACGCCGAGTAGAAACCATAATGGAGGAGATGGAACCCGGAGAGGAAAACACCATTTTTTAAAGGAGGCAAGGGAGGAAGCCATGATAAGGCATATTATGGATTATTAGTTCATAGTCTGTTGGGCACTGCGCATGGGTCCTTGACAACAATAGAGTTACCCGATGTTGTTTAACTAAGGACGGTGTCTCGCAACAAGTTGTCTCCTTTCAAGGTATATTAAATCATAATTCTGTCCGTGGGCTCTGGTAAGCCACCTCCTTGTCTCGTGTCTTTTGCGCATTCCGCGCCTTGGCTGTGTTACGAAATGTTAAAATTGAAGTTCTGGACGCCTCGAGCTAACTAACATGAGAGAGCTTTGCATTGTGGAAATCAGCAGAAGGTACAATAGTTGCCACCATCTTTGAGCATCAATGAAAAACGACTCTTCTATCATCGCAGTCCCTCTCTTACGATGTGTCCTTCATAGATGAGCATTTATGGCCAAAGGGTGCGTAGTCTTGTTGGAGAGGTCAGATGTTAACGTTAGAATCAATAACAACAATGATGTGGAAATGCTATTAAAACACCATCATCTACAACCGCTCTGTCGAGATATGTGATTAATTTCTCGTTTAAAATGCGCTGGGCATTGTATTTTACGTAACTTCGGTAATCCTTCCAGGATTATTGTAAAGTAGTGTTTGGGAATTAGATCTTATCTCTATCATTATGTCAACCATATGTGAATCTAACGCTATATTCATAATCCTCTATCACGGCTATTTTATTTTGATCCACTGAACATGATACGCGCTATAGCGACTTTCATATTGCTACTAACTCGTAAAACATAATCATTTATTCACTATACTTTTTAATCTATATATTAAAATAACGCTATAGTTTCATATTTGTCTTGGTATGATATTAATGTTGCTACTCCATATTTATTTTCATGTATTCTTCGAATCTCCTTTTAGTGGATCGATATTGAGATATGCGAATATTCCCCAACCTTACAGCGGTGCACTATTTTTGGATATTACACCATGGGAGAACCAAAGTGATTTCCGTTACAATACGAATAACACACTCTAAGTGTTTAAAGGTAATTGGCCATTTTCAAATGTGTTAATTGTAGAGGTACAGCTAAATAGCTATGTAACCACATGGTCATATAAATGAAGCAAAATGGATATGCTTATAGTAGGTGGTATGTTCTTTTCATAGAATACACGTAAATTTTATGTTATAAATGGCTACATCAACATGCATATTTAAAATATGACAAGGTGATGGATAAATATGTTATTGCCACACATTTTAGTTTGCTTCTTACTTATGTGTGTGTAACAACACATAAAGACATAAAGAACAAAAAAAGGAGAAATGTGAGAATAGTGAATAATGTATTAACATATAAATATCAACATTATAAGAATAATATTATTTTGGAAGAAGAGAGAGAGGAAGGCTCTCTTGGTATGGATGGAACACACTTAGAGACAAAAGAAACATTTAAAGTATAAAGTTGAAAATGAAGATTAAATCAAGAAAACGGTGAAATAATCATTATGAGTCTATGTTTATTATCAATCAACCGCTATAAATGATCATATGTTAAATACAATGCCATTCCGATGAATGAAACTTTAATCAATTACATTCATAAATGCCGAAAAATAAAGAAAAGCTAGTAAATGAATATAATGAAGGTGAACTCTAGTATGTAATCCTAAAGAGGAATAAGAAATCATGAACATAATTATAGTCTTTAACAAAAAATCACTATCAACGAAAAAATGAAAGAAATATTTGATGCCAAAAGAAGAATTTAAGAAGAAAAACCACTCACGCATTTGATGGAAGGTAGAAGGCGAAGCAAAAGAAGAAGCATGGTTATCGAAATCGAAAAAATATTTCTTTATGCGCCAATTACAAAATGAAATCAAAATGTTCATTTTGAAAGAAGGCGTTGATATAAAGGTAGAAGACTTGAGAATATGAAACTGTGAAAAGTTTTAAAGATTTTGAGATATAACAAAATATATAGCTGGATATATATATGGGTATATAATAACTACATCATGGATGCTACTAAGTTACGGGAAATAGGCTAAGTAAGGACACAGATTCAAGGACCTGGGGATGTTTGTTCTTGGGATGGTGTAATTTTCTCCTCAAGAACCTGGATGTGGGACAGCCATTCTTTGTGTATTCAAATGGAATAATTCTTGGAGCTAATAAATTCTGGAAATGTGTAACCATGTTAAGGTGGAAAAACATGACAAACGAGACCAAAATGGAGAATCGCTGGAGGCTATCGCTTGCAAAGAGGCGGGAGACTAGCCTGGGGAGTGAAACATTGTTGTGTGAGAAAAAGAAACATCGAGTGAATGAAAAAAAAGAAATAACAAAACACATGGAAAAAAAAAAAAAAGGTCTGAATAAATGGAGAATATGAAAAAATGACAAAAAAACACTAATAACATATACGGTTTTAGCTGAAAGAATTTAAACGAAGGTCTACTAGGGCACGAAGAGCCTGGCCTCTAGGTTCCTTATTCAGCTGGGGGTGGAGTATGGTTTTCTCTTAAGTCACTTGAAGGTTTAGGGTGGAGATTATTCAGCTGGGTTTTATTAAAGGAGAACAAAAAATGGCCTCTCCTTTTATTCACTG
Source organism: Pinus albicaulis (assembly GCA_034641835.2). NCBI lineage: Eukaryota > Viridiplantae > Streptophyta > Pinopsida > Pinales > Pinaceae > Pinus > Pinus albicaulis. Next base: position 87,783 of record JAXQQM020070270.1, on the reverse strand, counting down.
CTGAAGTTCTGGATTCGCCGCATGGTGGACCACTAAGTTTATTTTAGGGTGGAGGGTGAGCCGCCTATTGAGTCCTGGAAATCTTCTTTTCTATTGAATAATAAGGATGGAGGTGAAAACCTATCAACTCGCGCAGGCGTGAATACTAAATGGGCGGTCTTTGATGAAAAACTCAAGACCTGGATGATGGTGATCAATGTGATTAGAATCCCCTTTTATCGATCTCTTCGGAATCTGAATCAGGTGACAAGCTAAATGAACTATTCATTACTATTATTAGGTGGATATTTTCTATCATCATAATTTAATCATGTTGAACAATTAATCCTTTCTTTCTTTCATTGAAGGTGAATACCTATATATATATTTTATTATGTTATTAAATTAGGATTTTCGAATACTTGAATGATACTGATAGTCATATGAATGATGAAAAAAAGGCATATTTATTAACATTATATTCCCCTAATGAACAACATATACTACATTTGTAAGAATTTTATTAGCGGAAATCTGTGGATATTCATAATGTTGTAGTAGTATAAATTCGAAGTATTGGGAATGCTTCATGTTTATTGATGGGTATTATTCCTCATGACATACTGAAGCTCTTGAACGTTCTGGTTCATTATAAAATTTATTTTATTGGTCTTTAGAACAACCGTTATTGTATCTTTAGAAGACCAGAATCATTTATTCTATGGAACAATTAAAGCTAAATTGAGTCATTGAAGGTGTTAAATGTCATTTTATTGAATATTGAAAATGCAGGTGAAACCTAGTCTAAATGAACAAGTCACGGGTGTCTTCGCATATTTCAACCACCAAAGACGTAGGAAGAGTAACCCTATGGAAAAGGATGAATGCTTTTAATTGCATACTTCATATATTTATGATAAATACATTTAACTCTACTTTTGATCCATTCATTGAAGTCTTGTTATGTCAAAACCATGGTCATAATATTTCTAAATGTCTGTAATGGTGAAGACATACTCTATACAATCCATTCCTCATGCAGTTGCGGTTGTTGGGATGGGTGATAAGGTCTAATGGATTTGCTACGCCCATATCGCCCACAACCGTCGGCCACCATGAATCGAATCCATCATTGTGGATAGTTGAGAGGATAAGGATGATGAGTCTTCTAGAAGGTCACATCACAAAAGCACGAAGGTACGTAAAAACATCGAGATAAAAGGTCAAGGAGGCTGGGCATTAAAATTAGTAGTATCGGGTGGCTGCAGTTGGACATGGCTCAAACCGCCTGCAATACTCTGGTACCAAGGCTGAGCTGGATCACCTGAACGCAGAATATTGAAATAAACCAAAAATTTTGTCTCGGAAGTCCATCTCTAAACATAAATACTGATCTTGAAAGAAGCTTGAAGAGACTTACTTACTAAATTGTTTGCAGGCAGAATACACAAACTAATTAAAGTGAGCCTGTCTTCTGCCAAAATCTTCATTCAAAGAATTGAACAGAACAACAAGCATAAGTACATTCAAAGAAGAGATCAATAGTATCGTTCTGCAATTCAACAAGGTGACAATCTAAGTTTGATATCATACACGCAATCCTGAAAATATTTTACGATGACGTAAAGGCGAACCTTGAACATATTAACCTAAAAAATCCTTCGAAGGCATTTGTGGCTTTATATGGTGGAAGGTCGATAATAGTTGCGTAAATTGATAGTTAATAGTATATCAATTGGTTTTATATATATGACCTTATGTAATGTGGTTAGGCACATGAAACAAGGTTTTAATTACCATTCCATGGTGGGTCAACAAAAAACACACATTATGGAAGAAACTAGAGGATGTAAGAGATAATACATACGGTGCTGAGGAACTGCATTAAAAATGAGATGGAAATATTGATGACATGGCTCCTTTGATTCTACATTAGATTGAATAGTCATATCTAATGATCCGGAAAGTCAATATTTAGATGAAATTTACTAATAAAATCATTTTGGATAAAACCTTAATGATCCTGGCCATTTATATAGCGACTTGAAAGAATCAAAATTTTAGGCTTCATTCACATAATGGTATATGGATTAATTAATTAGTATCATATCATAACAAATTATTAAAGTTAAGAAGGATGTAGGTGTAAATATAAAACAATATATTACTTAGATGATATCTAAAGGTGATAATGAAACAACACCAAAAGGTTTAGTTTCAATCATCATAAAGTATTACATTCTTTAATCAATTGTTAGTTCGTTCAGCTGTCATAAATAATATAAGTTAATTAAATGGTACTAACGATTGTGAATTGATATGTCTATTAGCTATTAATAAAAATTTTCTATAAATTTTATTAACTTTTAAATCGGTCAATATTAGACACTAACATAGCTTGTTGCCTTTATTAATTGATGGAAACATAAAAGCAAGCTCGCTTAGTCATAAATTGTGTATTTATTTATTACCATAATAGACTATAATTTTTATTAAAACATACATCTCAAATGACAAGTACAATGAGAAAAAATGGAACAATATTTATAATAAACGATGAATCGCAAAATGAAGGATAAAGGGAAAAGTAATCACTCATTGGACTAAGGAGGAACATACTCTTGATTTGATAGATAACGTACGAGCCTAAGGGATGAGATACGAGTTGTAAAGTATATAAAAGACGTTAAAGTTAACGAGCAAGCGAGACAAGTGTATACTATAAATATTTTCTGACTTACTGATAGAGACATTATGAGCAGGGGGCCCACAATCATAAATATAGGTGGGCCATAAAGATTAGAAAAGGAAGAAAAAGTGTGAAAGGGTAATGTAAGTCCATGAAGAAATAAAATGATTGAAGATAATGTGAAAGTACATCATGATGCGGAAGAACTAGCTTGGGGGCATCATTCTGGTAAACCTTCTAGTTCCATCACGAGCGTTACTGCACATCATTATAGTCATCATAATCACTAGAGAAGAAGAAAGGAATATATGCTATGGAGAAATTAAGAAGACTAAACCATGCAACTGATGGAAATGAATAAATATGAATATTTGAGCATGGTTTCTTGGAATGAAGAATTCTTTAGCATCCGCTATTTATTTTGAGAACATGAAGGAAAAAATGCATATATATTGAAGAAGAAAAACATATGGTGAATATTGAAAATTTTGAATGGCATATTGAAGATATATTAGCTTGGAGTAGATTTAGAGAAGCCTCTTTCAAAGGATAATATCTATCAGGATAGCTATTATAATAGAAAAATAGGTTATAGTTAAAATTTGAGACAAATCTCGTGAAGGAGCCGCTAAATTTAAGAAATTATCAAGATATGTGTATGTAAACGCCAAGAAGAAAAAAAGTACCAAAAGATTATCGTGGATATACATTATAGACGAATATCAGAACAAAATACGTGGCTATTAAACCTGAAATTATTCCATTAAAAAGTTATAGGCTTTAACTATGAAAAATCTAAAAAGATAAAAATTCAAGGGAGAATGGAAAAAATGAACAATAAGTATGAAAATAGTGAAGAAAATATGGAACCAATAAGGATCGTTAACAATGAGTCCTAATACCTAGTGTATCACACATTATTGTTATTATTAGTGCTTCTATTATTGTTGTTGTGCCCTTACATTATTGTTATATGAAACATGGTCTCTGTTCAGTTTGAAGACTCCTATATGAAAATAAGTTTTCATGACATGAATCATTAAATAATTGTTCTGTTCTTTTTAAATGTAAAGGTTCTACATAAGAAAAGTAGTAAATGTGATATATCTTTTCTATTTTGGATGAACAACATTATTATCTTGAAAAAACAAGTTGGGGTTCTTTAAATAGATGTCAAATTCTCTATGTGACACTATAAAAGCTAAAAATGGTGTCGTAAATCTTAAAGTCAAAGAACTAATGCGGCTGTTCTCGAATCTTGGTTATATATTTTGAAAATATGATACGTGGAAGTTATAGTTTACCAAGCTTCAAATTTCATCTGAAATGGTGTTGAAAGGTATGTAAATTCATTTGGAACGCATTCGTTAAATTTTATAAAAATTGGCCGAAGAAGTAGACAAAATGTAATTTATTTTTATCTATTTAGGATCCCAGAAAATTAAACAATGTGACCTTGACTAGCTCCAAAAATAGAAGAAAAGAATATGAAGCATGGAAACAAGCCACTTCGAGGGGGCAACCTCCAATACATAAATGAACAATTCTTGAATGATACTGATTTTAAAGTATCCTTTTATATATGAGGTCATGGGGCCATGGCTGTAATCCTAGTGAGCCTAATGTAATCCTAACCGACCTAACAAATAATTTAAAGAACACAGTATTAACAAAATGAAAGTTCTGGTGTAATCTACTAATAACAAACCAAGGGAATTACACTAACAACAATAAGGGACTATACTAGTAATATAGGGACCTAACGCCTCTCCTTCAAAGAAGTGTTGTCCTCAGCGCTTGAAGTGGCTACAGGTGCTTTGTATAATTCTCTTGTCCTCATATAGAATCTTCGATGGGTAAGTTCTTCCTTGATGAAGATATCGAAATTCAGTACGATTCACGTAGTTGTCGAGTTCTTGTTTCACGTAACCGTAGGTTCAATATGATTTCCTTCATCATCAATTTCGCCCAATATTGTTTAGTGGAAAGATTTTCACCTATAACCTTTAAGCACGGAAACATGGAAAACTGGATGTGGCAAGAGAAAAAGCTCAGTTGTACCCTTAGTACCAATCTTTTGTGCAACACCTTGTAAGGACCTACATAAAATACTTGTAGCGATAATTTATTATCCTTCCTTAGCTTGCTTAAAGGACATTTGTTTATATGGTTATGGCAATAAAAATATTTAATCTACCATCAAAACTTCTCTACATTGCGATGTTAATCTTTATTGTTCGATACGTTTTATTGCAAATTGATTTATCCTTTAAAGTTGAAACTTCTTTGATGCTAAATGTGATCTTCATTGCTTGAACCTTAATTTTATTAAAGATGATGTATTAAATGGTAGATGATATCCATAAAAAAGAGTACCATAAATACGATCATTTGTTAGGTATGAAGGTATTATACTACAAAATATTATACGACCCATTGTGTTTGTTTATGGGATACAAAACAAGCAGGTATGTCCTTCCAAACATTTATTTTACTCTATTGTTGTTCATCTGATTAGAGATGATAAGATCGCATTGCGCAAACTAATTAGGTACCAATGAAAAATAACCTAAAATCCCAAAAATTTCCTGTAAAAATGGGATCTCGTAAGTCTCTTAATAACGCTTGAGCTTCCATGTAGCTTTTAGTTAAACACAAATGTAATGTGTTATACTTGGCTTTAAATGGATGAGATAATGCACAAAAATGTGCATACTTAGTAAGTCTATCAACTACACTGTGACATTCTTGCCTTGGGACTTAAATGAGCTTTGTGATAAAATCCATTGAAATCTCCTCCCAACGTTGACATGGAATGGATAAAGAGTTATGTGGAAAGTCTAAAGTCTTAATTATCTCAACATAATACTGTTGTAAAACCAAACATTCGCCTGAACTTGAATATCGGTTAAAGCCATCTAAAAAAAATATTCCTTTACCAACAATGAAGATTTTAAAAATCACAAGTGTCTCTAAAGGAAGAAAGTAACACAATTGATCTTACCATTTGATTGGGAATTATACAATTAAGCAAGGTCTTCCTTTATGAGAATCATTTTCCAACTAAATGCTGTCGGATGTATAGGATCTTGATGCAACATGAATAGTGTCATACATCTTTGTCCTTCTTCAATCATCTCTTGCTTGATTATCCAATCTTGATTGGATAATAGAAATAACTTTCTAACAATGCTTCACCTCTTCATTCTTTCTTAAAAGGTACATCTTGTAACGTGTTTTCCTTTTTGTAGGTGTTCAAAGTCACTGTTAACATCTTTTGTGACCATATCTCCAAAATAGTCTTTAGCAGCATAAAATGTTTAAGACTATCATGATAAATTTTACGAAGTGTCTTCATTAAATGAAGATTACGCCATTTTCTTTAGTGCATGCAGTATTACTAACATTCCTTCTCATAAATAGGTTGCATGTAAATACTTTCCTTTGATTGGACGCGACTTTCCAAAAAGCAATGGAAGTCTTTTACCTTCACCACGTGCTTCAATTCCATTTCACTGAGCATCTTACATTCCATAACGTAAAGAGTTTGTAGTATTTGGCGTAGCTAAGACAGTGCTGAGCATTGCCTCTTTAAGGTATTCCAAAACCTTAATTTAGCGAGTCCATGAAAATGCATCTTTCTTCAATAGTGTTGATGCATCGCTCTTGTAACTGTTACGATATGCTTTATTAACAAGAAATCATGTTGCTTTATTGTCTTGGACTTTCCATTCATGTGTTAATTTGTTAAGGTCTACTTTAACATAAGCCAGATATATTGTTGGAATATTTCGCCTCTTATGCTCAAAGAAACATTTGGATATTTTGCATATAATTGTTTGCCTATCTGCAATGGTTGGGCTTCATATCGCGTAACTTCTAACAAATCCTTCAAGACATGGCGATTAGTATATCATCAAAATACTGCTAAATTTTCAAGGAAGAAGGTTTTGAAAATACATGAATTCATGAACCCTTGAAACAAAGTGCATTGGTAAAATAAAAAGCGTGACCAAAAATTCATAATGACCCTCATGAGTTCAAAATTCTGTTTGGAATATCTTAGGTCTTGTTCTAATTTGGCTTCAGTATCACAAAACGAAGATCCAACTTGGTAAAATAAATTGCTCCATGTAATTCATCCAATAATTCATCAATCAGAATGGGAAATTTGTCTTTAATGGTGGCTGTTAGGCTCTATAATCCGGTTTACATTACTTTTCAGTCCATCCTTCTTGTGTACCAATACTACTGACGAAGAACTGCTTCAAGTTGAATTATACCCACCTCTGTAACATTTACCCCAATCTGTCCCATTCAATTGCTCTTTTCCAGGAAGTAAGGATATCTGTTTGGTGATGTGGAGGGCATACAGAATCAAATAGGCCGCGCAAAATCTGCAATCCAAAACCGGTGGAAGAATCACGTTCTAAACACATAGAATAATTATCAAGGCATAGAATCGAGCAAATGGTGCCGAGCGCCGAACTTCTAGTGGTATAATTATGCAATTCATACTCATTATTCGTATATAGAAAACATAATGGGCTATTCCTCCTTTAGCTTGTCTAGCCATCGTTTGACTTCCTTTCATCTGAAAAAATTTCAAGAAAAGTTCTTGAAAATTATTAAATCCCCAAAGATTGTAACCATTGTGCTCTGGTACAACGTATTTCTCCATAAGATAAACAAAACTTGTCCTTTGTATTCACCATGGTTAAGCAAATGGGCATATAGAGCAATTTATAGTTCCTCATTTGCAACCATCTTACTTAAACGTTCACTAGTGGGTATTTTAGGCTGTTCAATTCCTTGGCTACGCCGATATTGAATAAGGTATGGGTGCTACTGAATCTGATCAACACTACTTCTGCCATGCTAACCATAAATCTTGTCCCTGCTATCTTGAGAGTTTGAGGGTGGTAATTCCGACGTTGGGCCCCATGATGTGAGTCGGATTCATTTCAACCTCTTCGCATTTTAAGTTCTGGTGTATATCCTCTTATGGAGCTGTTCTTCCCACAATCTGTAAAATAATTTCTTGTTTATATGACCTTTAGTGCTTGCTATCCTGGCTATGTGTCCTTTTATCTTTCTTCGGTGTTGTGGTATCATGCTTTAGCAAGTTGTGAAATCTGAACGTAAAGCATTTATTCTCTAGGGTGGGTAAATGAAACATACTTTAGTTTGTTATTTTCCACTGTTGAATACCTTCTCAGTCAGGTTCAAAACATGAACTCATCGTGGATATCATGAAGTACACGAAGAATCAGTCATGTTTATCAGAATGTGGGTACATATATTCTTAATTTTGATCTATCAATGTACTTACTAAACTTCTTTTTTGTTTAGTTGTCTTAATTAGCTAGAAAGGTGTACTCATATCCTCATAATGCTTTTATATCATTTCCTTGGTAAAAAATTAATAGTGAAATTATTGGAGAAATAATCTGCATTGATACCATACAAATGTGTTTGTTCTAAATGTAAGATTACGATAATGCCTTTTTGTGTGTTTTGTATCGTTATAGAGGTAAAATATTCCTCCATATTAGTATCATATTCTGAGATCCTTTCCATCAAAATTCCTCATATCCATCTTAAGAATATGGTAGTTCTTCATCCAACATTAAATTTATGAAATCACAATTAACATTTATTTTATTCTCATCATGAGGAATTCTTCTATCTTTTCACCATTAGAAACCTTTCTTGTATAAACTTTGTCAAACCTTTTACATATATATTGCTTTAGAAAATTCTTCTGTATTTTCCATTCTCATCGAATCTTAACTTCCATGCCCCTTTTTCGCTGCACCATCCATCTTAGCTTCTGCAAACCATTCATCTTCTTCACGCCTTTCTTCAAACCATCCATCTTAATTTCCATGCCTTTCTTCAAAACTTCCATTTCATTTTTTGTTGACTATTTTAAAGGTGAAATTTGTATTGCACTTGCTCTTGTAATTTTGATAGATCATGTTGCAATTATTCATCTTCATGAGTCATAGTAGGTATACGAAGCTTAATGGGTGTTAATTCTTTTTAAGCGCCATTTTAAGTCAATATTATTCTTGTTTTAACTTGCTTTGAAATGAAGTATTGAAGATGGTTATCTTTATGATGAAAACAATATCTGAAATTCAGCTATTAATGGCCCTCTTGGTTCTTTCAAGTTAAAGATCCCAGTCTATTGGATTCTCAAAGACAAGGGTGTGTCAATCTCGCTGACTAATGCAGGTGAATTGATGAAGGCTTTAATTATGGAATTGCCAGTATCTTCTTTAATCTTGTCTCTGAAAATTGATAGCGAAACTACAGTCAATGTGCTGACAATTTCTGACACTCAAATCCAACATAATTGTAGACAGCTTTTCCCGATCACCTCTTTGAGATGCAATTCGAGGCACAGAAAACTTTACTTTCACGGATCATGTCTCCAAAAATATTGTGAACCAAGCTGAAATGTTTTGGCCAATTCCCAAGTTCAACTCGCACCATCTTCAATTCAGATTCTTAACATCGTAGAAGAAAAAAATTTATAGTGAAAATTCCGGAAGCTTGACCTGTTGGGAGCTTGAAAAGCCTAGCCACGGATGTATCGAAAATATTACGAACTAGCTTTGAAAGTTTAGAAAATCTTCCTTAAGTTTAGCTTCGTACCCTAAAAATTTCCCTTCTGAAACTTCGCTTGAAAAAAATTTATAAACGAAAATTCCACGATGACTTTGTTTTGGAAGCAGTGAGCCTAAATTTAACCTACGTACACCGATATTGTATATTGACTCCAAAAAAATATGAAATAGAATATGAACGCCTTAGAAATAAGCACATCGAGGGGCAACCTCCAATACATTACATAAATGAACAATTCTTGAATGATACAATTTACAAAACCTCCTTTTCTATAGGGTCCATGGGGCCGTAATGTAATCCTAGTGAGCGATGTAATCCTAACCCGACTAATAATAATTTAGGCACAATAATAACAAAATAGGGTTACTGTAAAGTACAATAATAACAATAAAGTTACACCTAACAACAATAAGGACTATACTAGTAATATAGGGACCTAACACACAATCAAAGTTATTGCAACGAAAGCGCAAAATCTGGTATAATTAAACCTAGTAGAGAATTTCTTTTTCTCCTCGATGTATGTTGATGCACAAGAAGGATAGATCATATTAAACATGTTGTGCTTGCAGGTACTCTAACTATTGGAGGAGGAAAAATTATGAAAACCTCCAAATGTTTCTTTGGAGTATAGGGTGGAATATCTAGGTCATATTGGATATCGTGAAATTAAGATTTAGCTAAAATTAAATCCGTTAAGGAATAGAAAAATCACCACAATCCTAAAGCATTTACAGGTTCATAAAACCAAAGGTAATATCACAAGTTGTTCAAATTATGGGATATGCTTTCTTTATCATAACATTGAAGCAAGATAGATATGTGGATGCTATGGGCGTCTTTAAAATAACAAATACTAAACGCTAAAGAAGAACGCTATACGAAACAATTAAACGAAAATGAGTTCAATTCAACTTTTTCAGCTACAAAGAACCATTTGTTTAATGGTCAAAATGGAAAGTGTTACAAAAACATATATATTTATGAAGATGTTGGTGTGCTTCATCAGTAGGCAAAACCATACCTAAACCGAGATAACATTCAAAGTGAAAACCTGGATACAGTAGTGCGTACGCATGGAAAAAGCTACTCTTTCTTGAGCGGCATGAGTCCTTTGATATGTTGGGTTACCAACATGGAATGTCTCTACAAAAAAAAAGACTAAATGTTGTTGCTCATGTCTCTAGAAAGGATAACAAGGAACGTGTGGAAACAATGGTTACCAAACTATTAAGCTCGTGGATAATAAAGATATGAAATGAAATGGAAAGACAACAAAATTGAATGGCTATTCAGAAAATACAGAATCAAATTTGCAATCCTATTATTGCAGAAAAATTAACAAACCTACTAGGCCTTTAAGGATGCGTATATCTTTAAGAATTAACATAAACAAAATATTCTGGTTTCTACTATTGAAGAAGGAGAATGAAAATTTTAAAATTCAACATAGTGAAAATATTGCAAAGGACATAAATAAATATTCAAAAATTTGTGAAATGGAATATTTGGTCTTCAAAAAAAACAATATTGAGAAAATTAAGACTATTGGTTATGTTTCTCATTAGTAATAGCAAAGAAACTGTCAATTTTATCAAGGTTTTCACAGAATAAAGAAATGCTCTTTAGTAACAGATAATATGGTAGTTGATAGACTTTCATAATGTATTTCATTTTATCATCAAACAAATCACATATGAATATATTATTATGTAGAAACAATTAAATGCAGTACGAAGATTATGATAATTATTTCATGGTGCAGATAAATTAACACTAGCCGTTCCGTGTGTGGCTCTGTCTTTCCTCCTTCAATGGGAAGGGTGAGATAGTGAAATTTTTGGAATATGTCGTTGCTTTATGTAAACAAATACGATAGGTCAAGTAGTTACTTTGAATAAATAGTCTCATGTTTTCATCTCACTTATGTCTGATAAAACAATCGACACGCAGCACTTGTAAATGCTCATCCGCCATAAATCCTCAACGAAGAAGGTGTACGGTTAAACGTTGGAAGAATCATCGAGCATCAACAACAAGTTCTCCAGCTGCAGCTAAACATAAATTTGGCTCAAATCTAAATAAAATGGAAAGAATCATCATCACGGTGGAAATGGCATGGTGGCAGTGTAGGTGACTAGGTATTTTACAACTACGACCATACAAACAAGTTTGTCAAAACAAATGGAAGGATAATAGGTGTCAAAAGTGCTATGATTCTTACAAGGTGTTGCAAAATATTGGTACCATGGCATACAAGTTGGAGCTTAGTATATTGAATACTTTGTTTTCACATGTTCATGTTAAATAAGGTTATAGGCGCAAACTCAAGTTCAACAATATTTCGAACGATGAGGAAGGAAAAATCGCCCATTGAAACATCGAAGTCAAAACAAGAACTAAACAGCTAAACGCTATGAAATTGATCAATTTTAGGGTATCAATTAGGTGGAAGAACACTAAATATTCATGAGACAATGATAATTTTATACGAAGAATCGATTATAAAGTATTGAAAACGATTTTAAGGAAGAGGAATTTTAAGTTCTATAAAACTAGTGTATCATTAATATTATTATTAATTATTTATGTTTATTATTGTTATGCGAAAAAATAACAAATCATAATCTTATTCATACCATTAAACCCACTATTTTTATTGTTGTGTATACCATTATTAACTTTTATACTTAAATAAATCTTGGGATATAAATATAAGTGAGTTTTTCATTTAGATGTCAATAATTGTTTATTTATGTAATGTAAAGAAGTTTCACCTGAAGGATGATTTTAAATGAACAATCTGCTCACTATTACAACGAAGATGGACGTAATAATGTGGCCACAAACAATTTAAACAATGAAACAAAAATTAGCTCAATTGAGAAATGGCAAATTAGGTTTGTGAAGAAAACATATAATTAAAGTGAAATCATTGAAATATTAGATATTAGTGAAAATTACGAAAAATAAATTTAGCTGAAAAAATTTATTACCTCATATATAGTGAAAAAAGAAGCCGAATAGTGGGAAGTATCATGCAGTTAAGTGGTTATTCAATAGTATGAATAATGAAATACAACAAGCATCCATAATTGAGATGGAAAATGCTTCAACAACAAGTGTATATTTAATTAACATCATATAGTTTCGTTATATCGTAATGAGAAAAATCTATTTTAAATTATTATCAGAAAAATTTATGAAAATTACAATTGGATAATTAAAAAGGAATAAAAAGAAGATTTAATGAGTATAATCAGCAAATACATCGCTCTATCGCATTTTAGTTGGAATCATAGGTGCATTACAACATGTTCTGGCTTGAATTAGATGTCTTTAACAAAATGGGGTGGTTATCATTACAAAAATAGAAATTAATTATACCAGATGAAGTGTCGGAGAAGAAATATAAACCTACCTCAATAGAGGCCAATCATTGCTACATGCTAGTAAATATTGTTCTTGAAAAAATTATCAATTATGTATTGCACAAATTTCGCGATCAAAAAATACGATAACAACATTGAAGAAGAAGTAGGTGTTGATCCTATATTATAAAATAGTACATGGATATTTTAGCATATTCTTTAGAATTACCTCTATAAAGGTCAATTATTTTAAATGAGTAGTTCTACCAGATGTATCAACATCTAAAGCACTGCTATCAATGAGCACTCAATTGATTGAGATGAAATTAACACTTAAAAATGTTGGATCAGAAAATAGTCATGGAGCAAGGTGTGTCCTAAGCCATTTCAATTTTTTAACCAAGGAAAAAAGTTAAGCACCCTCAAACTTTGTAATGATTATTCAGAAGGTAAACAAAGTGACCATCAAGAACTTGACTTGTCTGTTCGTATGGGTTGATGATTTATTCAACCAATTAAATATGTGATTCCTCTAAATTATCGAAGGTCACGAGAATCTATCAAATTAGCATATCAAGGAAGAACATACAAAAAACAAATCAAATATTAAACAATACAAGTTAAATGGCTAGTACCCTTTAAATATGCTATTAATGTTAATGAAAATATTCATATATCTAACGATCATTATAATTATCTTTATTGATTATGTTAGTATGTTGAGGACTAAAGATATTGAAAATTTTTAGATACAATATGTAGTTATTAAGGAGTATATTATGCAGCTAAAATTATGGGTGCACAATAGGCGGATACATTGTAGAACATTATACTGTCGAGGGAGGAATGTTAGAATCAGATATCAAACTACTGGAATGGCAATACTGAATAAGAATGCTAGATAAGTTATGTCAACAATTGGATGCCCTCACTCAAAATGTGCTTTCTAGGCTAGGAGGGTATGCAAAATGGCTGGAAACCATATGAAAATATAGAATCTAGCCCATATTCCAGGCTTCAGAATGTAGATCTCTTTATATAGATTAGACTGGGTGTGTGAAGATATTGGGCTAGCTAAATTGAAATTGGTTTCTTCAAATATTAATTCATTCAGAAGAAAGTCCATTGAGCCCAAAATAGTCATGAATCTTGGGATGGTCGATACAAAAATAAAGAAACCACTAAATAATAAGGGCAAAATGGAAAGCTTTCGAAGATATTTTGAGCATTTAGGATAGATAAGATTAAATAATAAAGAATCAATTAAATGTGCAGAACATGTGGATGAATTATATAATTAATATAGGGTAAACGTGTGTTTATTTTATAAAGCGAAGGTAAGTGTATTTACAAAAAAAATCGTCCTTCTGCTATTCTTAAAACAATAAAGATAGAAGAAACATATGGAAAATAACAATTTTACTACGAAATATCACTATGAAACATACAAGCAGATGAAATGATTCTACTATTCTAGTGATATAAATCACTTTAGTCGATGCAAATTTACATCAAAATATGAGCCATATGCTACAAGTTCAACTTACAATCATGTCGCTTCGTAAATGTTATTAAACATATGAACTTACCTATTGAAATAATTCGATTCTTAAAAAAGACCCGAACAAATGATCCTAACGGTGTATGAAAAATGCGAATAATAAACTAAATAAAAACATTAATCACTAAAATTAGAATGTTAATGCTTTATATGTTTGAAAATTAATTAACTAATGTTAATGCAGAAGAAATTGAAGGTCATCTTCACAATCGATGGTGCCTTTCAACACACAGATCAAATTACCTGTATCAACTAATTGTCATATGTATTCTAATTATGTCGACGCACATTTTATCATCTTTTTAATTACTTAAACCTTGTCATAAAATATTTGAAGAAAAGGTATATATATATATATTGAAATAATATTTCTCAATATTTGGTCTGTTGTCGTTACAATTTAAAATTTCAACATATTTATTTGAATGATTTAATAAATGCATCTTGTTCAAATCCATGTACCATTTCAAATCATGCCTTATTTCTAAATCAATATATGACATGTATGTTTATAGTTATACAAAATATTCCTTTCTACTTACATAGATTTTAAATTTGTGTTACAACTTCTTTCTATAGTTGGTAAATGTTCTTTTATACTTCTCTGTAAAGTCTTTGAATAGAATATTGTCTAGTTCATTTAATAATTTATATATATTTGAAAACATTATTATACTATGTCAAAATTTCATTTTCTCCTCCTTTTATTTTCTGTAACCTCATTCTTTTCTATAAATTAGTTTTCATATGCACATACATAAATTCGTATAGTATATTATCATTACGTTCTTCATCTGTCATCATTTATATAAATATCCTCCACTATTCATAAAATAATTACGTGAAGTCTCATTTCGTTCCTTCTCCATCTAATAAACTTTATCTTGTTTATTAACATAATTGGGGATCAGTTTTAATAAATGAAAGTCTTGAGGTGGGAACCACAACCTTGTTGTGTTGCAGTTGCCATGAATGAATAATTCGTTGTGGGTGAGAGATGAAATAATTATGGTTCTCATGATTGCAAAGTTAGTTGATAAATTCTTTTCAATTAATTGAATAGTTTAAATAAATAATTTTAACGCCATTTTATGTTTGTTGGTAGTTTTAAAAAATTTATTACTCTATATTTTGATCAATCAATTTGAAGCGCGAATATCACGGGTAAATAAACTTTAAGAACATAAACATACTACTTTATGTAAAAATATAAATGTTCTAACGAACTTGTCGTACATTCAAAAAATAAATATTCTCGTGGACAATAAAAACTTTAGGCACTATTATGTTCAAATTTGGAACATGTCGGGAGTCTCTTGGGATATTCAAATTTCATCTATAAAAAAAGACCCCTGAAATGGTTCAGAAATTGTTGTTGGGAATTGCCGGATGTTCTGTCACCTTCACAAGGAAAAGTGAGATCATTTCATTGAAGGCGCTACAAATGCTCTATGGATACACCGATCTTCATCGCGAGAATTCTATGTTCTTTCAGAATCATGCGAGAATCATATATAAGAATACTCTCCGACGGACTCTTTGTTCCTCGGCCAGGATTTCAACTCTGCTACACCAACTCCCTTGGAAAGAGCAGGCTCAGAAAATAACTCTAGATGGGTTAGGATCTCACAATCTGGGTCCTAGGTATGTTATAGGAGGCTGCTTTCTTGAAACATAAACTTTAAGGTGCAGAGAATTTCAGATACCACACGGGGAAAATGTGTACAGCCAACGTTGCAACAGTTATGTCAGTGAAATGAAGCAAGCTGAGGGACAAGCCACTCAACAAGAACAAACTCAATGGACATGGGTGGCTATGAATTGCGTGATCACAAAATCGGGAGGCCAATGGACGTATGAGTATGTAGGCAGACTACGGAACATGGTCCTGTCAACATAGGCATAGGATGCAGGCCTCAATAAGGCTGAAGGTGGGTTCTGGTCGTCCGGAAGATTCTGGAAGTGTTGAAATACAAAATCGAACATGGAACATCTGTGTATTCAATCTCAAAAAATATGATGAGAACAACACGGTCGCAGAAATTTGCACCAGTTTAACACTCTACTCACATTAAAATATACTCTAAATAGAAGTCACAGATCACCTGTCTCAAAACCCTCATAGTGACCGCCATGATGTTTGTGTCATGTTTACTCCTCTAGAAATGAAAAAACATGAAGACTGTCTACGAAGAATGCTGAGTTTGAATAAATGGAAATGCGCGCAGGTGACAAGGTCTAAGGTGTGGCCTGCAGGAATCACTCACATGAATCCTCCGGCCACGGACGATCATCGCTCAAGAATGAAATGTCGAATGGCCATCGGTTTATCTTTCTCGCCTGGCCACGCCGCACCGCCGTCTGTCTGTCTCGCCGAAACAACGCGGCCGGGCGAGCGCGCGTGCGGTCCCAAACAGGAAAATCAGCTCATTCCTCATCCTTCCTTCGAGGAAGGTAAAGGTTCCAGTGAGAAACACCCTGATATGGGGGGCACCACGTCTGTCGCTACGCGGCCGAGGATGAACGCAGGACTGGGTCTGAAACAAAACATCCTGCCTGCCTGGGCAAGGCTGTTTATCTCTATTAAATAGAAGGACTCTATTTTACATCTTTTAAGGATTCACAGGCTCGAGTTCTGCCACCTCACACATAGGTATGTTCATTCCAAAAGTTTAAAAACTATCATGAGAATCCCTCTATGTTTGAGAAATTAACAAAAACAAGTAAAGAATGGTGGCTAATCCAGTGACAGTTCTAAATACTTTTATACAAATTCTTTTATTTCATTTAACCATTGTATCCTTTTATTTTGAGATATTATTTATTATATATAAATACGAAAATTAACGATAACGCTATTCATTCCTTATTTATTATTTAAAGGAAAATAAAAATGTGTGCGACTATAATATTCGTTTTAAGCAGGCTAAGGTGAAGACGTGCGATCCTCCCCTCCACCTGTGTACCATCTGCGAGAAACTTGTCCCAGAAGAACAAAATTTTCTCCCCTTTCTTCTGGCTGCTTTCTCGCTCCATAAAATCACTGTATCAGGTCTTTGTGATACGTCACCTGTATCCAGTATCTCTCCCAAAATGTGGAACCATTAATGCTCCAGAAGGATAAAGGTGGTGGAATCACTTCTTGTATGTAAGAGCATCGCTTAAGGTAAGACGGTAGTATGAGAGGGTCCCCCATCCCAACAATGGTCCTCCAGGCCTACCAATCATCCAGGCAATCTAGCCTAATTTCTGCCAATATGTTGAGAGCTAGGACGGAAGTGACAACACGTAAAAACTCAAGATAGATATCTCTCCATGAAGGCTATTCATGTTCTGCTCACTCATGCCATTAAAATAGTTGTAGCCTCCAAAAATAGGCATATTTCTTCCTCAGAAAAATCTGTTACCATAAATTTTATATCAAATCACTCCAAGTAGTTTGCTCTCCCACAGAAAGAGAACAAATAGTAATATGTGATACCGTTTTCCATGTTATGTTACAAAATAATTATATATAACATTAAAGAATCTTCTGGCTCCAAATATGTGGCTATAGCATTAATATACTAAAATAATTACTATAAATAGATACACCATGCTACAAAATATATAAAACCATGTAGGCAAAAAACAGTTGTGTCAGGCTGGGCATGGTGGCTCTCACTGAAATACGCTACTTGGGAGGCTGCGGGTCTCTTGAGCTGTCTGGGCAAAAACTAAAAAAGTTTTACTAGCCATGTTTGCTACAACATCTCACCTCTGAGCTGGGCATGAGATCACGAGACTGGGCAACATCGTTTTGCTACAAAACGTAAACACAGGCCATCGTAAGGATGGTATACGTGCCAATGAGCCAAAAAGTACATCACAATGGAAACGCAAGGATGTGGTCATCATCTGGCTCATCAAATTGTCCATAAGAAGTAAGGGCATTCAAAATGAATATCTGCCTCTTATCCTGCATGTGGTCCTTGGGCAAACAAGCTCATCGAGTGCTCTCCCTCTCCTCCAAACCAAGTAATGGAATAATTGCTGTTCTCTCCAAAAAAAACTGTTGAGCTGTTTGCATATCCATATGTTGATGTATATCATATTAAATACCCTCAAGTAGACTCTCTGCGAGTGGTGAAATAGACGCGCTCGAAGAATCCTGTATCTGTGCTTTAAATAGTTCATAAGTTGATCCAAATGGAAAAGATGTACGTGATGGATGATCATACTCATCGCTAATATCTTCTTCATCAAAATAAGAATCGTACATTCACCAAGATCTGAAGATACTCAACAAAGTTGAGTCCTCCATCTGGATCAATCCTCCCTGAGCTTGATGCTAGTATTGCAATATGGTGTCACGTCATCTTCTTTCTTTCTGTCAACACCCTCGCTGGAATTCATCCTCAAGAAGTTTCTTCATTGCCATCGTAGCTACTCGTAGCTCAAATAGAAATGATGTCGAGCACGGCCTCCCAAAGAACTATCGCACTCAATTAATCTCCCGATCACAAGCGATGTAAGCATGGTGGCCTCCATCTCCAATGTGAAAATTCCTTCATCAAGGTATCATCTCTCACTAAATCTATGGGCCATCATCATCGTCAAAGATGCTATCCTCCATCCATACAACAACTCTCTCTGTGACGTGTTGGTAAAAATGGGTAGTCTTGAAAAGTAAGTGTACCTCCTCCTTAACCTTCAAACTCTACGAGTTGTGGCTAGATTCCTCTAATGTCACCCTCTGGATCCAAGAGTGAGTGAACAAATGACATCGGTACCTTTCATCATCTCTAAATATGAAGGAGGAATGAAAAGGTCCTCTCTCTCTCTGTGGTCCGATCCTTCTCCTATGAAGAAATGTAAAGTGAATAATGATGATTCACCATCATCCTTCATGTATCCTTTTATCTTCTTCTTCTTCTAATGATGCGGTGTTGTAGGTTCTTCTGTGCATCTCCTCTACCAACATGTAAGTATGTCTCCTCCTTAATGAGAAACCTTAGATCTTCCACTTCCTTTGAGCTGTCTCACGCCTAGAAGAAGAGTTCCTTCATCGATAGAGAGGTCTTGCCTCTAGCCATCCTCTGGTGTAATCTTACTATGAAAAGATGGAATGATCTTTGTTGTTTCGTAGTCCCCTCATGCATGCAAAGTATTTGAAGTTTGTCTTTTTATGTTTCCATTGGTTCTCATCAATCGCCCTGAAAAACTCTGTGACTCAAAATATGATCTCTCATTTGCATGAAAAACATAGAATATAATTCTTGAAACCAATCATCATGAATCATACCTTTAGGTTACTGTTGCTCCTCCAAAGGCCTCAACCTCCTCCATCCTTCTTGCAGTAGCTAGAAATGTGTTCTTTGTGGATCTCATGTGTGGTATAATGTCCCTTCAACAAAATAGCTAATTTTCATCTTCTTCCTTTTAAATTGTCAAATTTCCTTTCATAGAATCTTCAATGATTCCTCAATAATGCAGAAAAGAAGAAAACCTCCTCTTGTCATTCCTTTCTTCTCTGTCGTCTTCTCTCCTTGGAAAAGATCTCTTCGACCAGTGGAAATCTTCCTTTTCAGTGACCAAAATTGATGCTAAATACCACTATAATGTTCAAATTTGGAACTTAACATCATCACGAATATCTTAGGATATTTCGTTTTCATACCATAGAAAGACCACAAGTCCATTCCGAGGAGATTGAATATGTGGGGAATTTACGGATATGTCACCTTCACAAGAAAGAGTGAGATCCGGAGGCTATTCAGCTTCGTAGGACTACTGTCTGTAGATGTGAAATATTTCCACTTAAGGTTATAACAAGGATCCTTGAGGACGATGTATAAGGCTGCATAAATAAGACAAACCACTGGGATTCTAGAAAAACTCATATAAAAAATCCCTTATTGAAAATGAGCTCAAAGAAATAACTCTAGATGGGTTATTCGGTCTCCACAATCTGGGTCTCTAGAACGATACTCGATGAGAGCTTAAGCAACATAAGAACATAAACAACAGACATAAAATATGAATACTGTAGAGAAATGTGTACGTATGAAAATTGTATGATTGCTATCAGAAATATACAAAGAAATGAGTGAGGGACAAGCCACTCAACTTCAAGAACAAACCTCGATGAATAAACAATGTAATACATGGTTACTGCCAGCTCTGCAAAATGCGCAGGAGAAGTAGTGATTACATGGATGTAGGCATGGTAGGAAATGAATATACATGAAATACATAATAGCTATAGGATACAAAGAAATATCCCAATACTAACATGAAAGACTTAAATAGAAAGTTAAAACCAGTTTAGGAAGATGCTAGAGAGTATCGGAGAATACAAAATATGACAACAGTTGTCATACCAAATACAAAAAATATGAATGAGGGTGGCTGATCTGAAATTCAGTGCCCTCCTCAATGTGTCTCTAAACATAAAGTTGATCCATATGTCTCAAAAACACACTCTGATAGACTCAGAACCCCTTCTCTCACTCCTACTACATTCCTTGATTCCTCAGCAAGCTGGGTCAGAATAATCAGAATGTTGATACTGTTGATCTGAGAAATACCTTTGAAAATCCTCGTGGCTCCTCCCAATGAATCACTCCTCACCTAAAATAGCAAACCCGATAACCCAGCTCCATAAGTTCCTCCTTTGCTACCCCCAACAAAGCGTCCTCTGCTATGATATTTGTAGGCCCGATGTTAGAAAATGTTAATGATGAATTGAGTAAAATCGGTCATTCTCATCCTTTGTGAAAGGTAGGGATTCCGATCGAACACAGTTTAAGGCACCATCTTACTGTGCGTGGCCCGGGGGATACCAGGCAACAGACTGAGTACGAAACTATAAAACATGTGTGCAAATGGCTGTCTCCTGTAAAGAAAGATATTGCAAGGTCCCTGATGGGCTACCCTCACATGGTGTCTTCCCCTCCGTGTATTCTCTAGGAACACTCCTCCATGGGCGTCTTTGTGCAACTGGTCACAAAGATGACTAGTCAGGGTGAGTTGGGTTCATTCACACCCTTAGGTGTTATTTCAGCTATTGTTACCTCCTTTTCACATGAGAGTGTTATTGTTATTCATCTAAAAGTGTAGGTGTCTCCTTCCCCATTTTATTATGAAAAAAATAAAATATTAAACTATAATGTTCAATTTTAATAGTCTAAAGGTGGGAACATTAACTATGATAAATAGTAACAAGATAGCTTCTGCTATTCAAAAATAAATAACCATATAATCATCATTTGATCATATAGTTTTATAGGACCTAACAAACTCAATGAAAATCATCACTCTGTAGGGCGTAAAACAATAAAATAGCCTGATAAACCTCAACATGTTCATGAAACAATGAAAAACAGTTAATCCTAGTCTAAGTAGGTAAATCAATTATATGGTGCAGAATCCACTATGCAGAAAGCTAAAAGTATTGCTAGGCACAAAATAAAGTAAACAAACCAGCAACACATCACCAAAATGTTAAGAGCCTTCTCCTAAAGCTGAACTTTGATGTTTTATCCTTTCTTCAAAACTGTACATAGGTGATCTTCTCTCTGATGCTGAATAATAAATCAGGCTAGCTGCGCCAACAGAAGAAGTTCTTCTATGGTTTCGTAGGCGGAAAAAAGAAAGAATGGAAACTCTGAATTATGACAGATCTTAAAACAATAGTAACAAGAAGTGAATAAATGCAAAGCTTACCCATAAATCCGCAACAGGCTGCCACGGAATGGAAAAAATGCTTCTTTCAATGGTTTATTAGGCCATAAAAACCATGTAAAAAACATAAATTGGTTACCATTGCGATTTTAGTGGATGGCTGTTCTAGAGAAATGGGGCCATGATTATCGATAATATTCCTCTTCAATTAGGCATACCCTGGTAAAAATAATTTGCCCATCAACGGATCTGTAAATCTGTAACACATCTTGTTCATGTTCTCATTGTCAAATGCGAGGCATGTCTTCAATTTAGGCAACGCATCTTGAATGTAAAAAACATGTCTACGGCTACGAGTCTGGGGCTCAAGTTTAATATTTTCCTAATTATCAAAATTTTATTAACGAAGTTGTGTTTGCACTTATAAATATGTCTTCATAAGTTCGTTAACATAAAGAAAAAAAAAAAAGCTATGTTATTCTGAAAAGTAATGAATGAATCACAACTTTTGTGGAACTACTGTTCTAGCAAGCTCATAATTTCTATTATTCAATTTTTTTACGGTTGTGGCGGTCACGGAAAAAGAAATTATAAGTATGGGTGGTGTATCATTTCTAAAAAATATGACAAGATTATACAAACTATCACAGGTTCAAAATGAATCATAACTACCCTCATCACGTTTGATCATAAACATTATTAAATTAACTTTAACAAATTTTCATGAAAATTGAAAGTGAAATATGAATATCATATATGGCTACTGATTCTTCATTACAATTGGGTTCATCTTCATCTGCATTAACCTAAAGTTTAAAGGACAAATTTCATCAACAAGTTGATGAAAATAAATCGTTAAATGCATATTTATTTTATTTTCAACCAATATCAAAATAACGTGGTGGGCTATCAAGAAGCTGAATTCTAAATATTCTTCATGGTTGAAAGGTTTCTCACGAATAGTATCTACATCACAATCAGATGAACATATGGTACCAAATCCTCAAATAAATTGTCAAAATGTGCAATAATGTTGACAGCAAGAAGAAGGATGATATTATTTATATTTTCATAAAATGTTATTATGAAAACCTACTGAAAGGAATATATAATGTTTGGCAAGATTTTATTACCATGATTATTTCCCTCTGGGAATGTGAACGTATTCATAGTGTTCATTAAATTGTTGAGTAAGCATACATGTGTACATATGAAACCTAATAAGGTACAATAACATCATCTCATTTTGTATATTTGAATGTAGGTAAATAGGTTTTCAACACGACTTCGGTTAAATCCTACAGTATGATCAGTTCATGGGTGCATACCTTCTGGTTGAAAAACTCTTCAGTTTTGAATCCTTGAATCACTGAATCATCTTGAAATTGTTTAGAGTACGCCGAGTGAATGTTCAACCTTCTTGTGTCTAATCACTATCTCACATCAACAATTGAATATGAGACGATGGTCTTTAAGAGAAGATGAAACATGAGTCTGATGGTACATAAAAATTTTATCATATTAATTTCTAAGTGCAGGAGAAATTGTGGAAGTAACCACAAAAACACTTTCAAAGGCAGGATCTCCGCTTGACAAGGATCTCTCTATCTGATTTATGTTATCAAGATATTAGACTATATGAGTTTAGAGGTTAGTTTTGTCTCAAATATTTGAATTTGAAACTACAAAGGAAAATCCGTTATTTGATAGGTCATGAATCTTAGGATGATCAAATACAAAAAAAAGAACAAGTAATAAAGGTAAGATAAGAAGAATTGCGGATCTTTTGAGAATTAAAACATGGGATGAATAATTAAACCAATTAAAATCAATTAAATGAAACATATTGAGATGAATTATACTTATTGTGGAAGTGAAAAACGTGAATATTTTACAAGAGCATGATGCATTTAAACAAATTCAATTTTATCTTCAAAATAATAGAAGAATGCTAAAAACATGAGCGAAATAACAATTTCTACATGAGAGGAAACATCTGCAATTACTTGACAGCCACGGGGAATCCTAGAACAAACTGTATTATTGAAACAATCAAGCATTCATTTTATTAACATCAAATTTGAACCCTTTCGCGTTCCTACAATTCAACATGTTCAACCATATGGTCTTATTGTTACACCATGTTGCAGCATAAAACCATTTACAATTACCATGGATTGAAATACACCATATAAAGATGATTCTACGTAAAATTTCTTTGAATATAAAATTAATCTAATAAACCACCATTTATTAAATTATTCTGGTCAAATAGAAAACTCGAGGAATAATTAAATACATCATATTTGTTGATTTTCACTCTAAAGAATAATTAATTAAACATAAACTTAATAATATTCTGATCATATTTAACAATTAATGAGAAATAATTAGATAAAGTATTATTATCTTCATTATTCTCTTAAAATAATTAATTAAATCATTATTAATTAATATTCCTTGTTAAATTGTTAATTCATTTGGGAATAATAAAATAAATCATTATTTGTTAAATTATTCATGGTCCCATTCTTGAAATGATAAATAAATATTTTATTTGAGAAAGCTATTATTTCTGAAAAATAAATGGACTTAACCAATTTAAATTACTGTTTTCCCTCTAACAAATGTGTGCAAACATTCAAGTTAGATATGGATCTTTAGTTAATAATCTTTATTATGCACCATTATCAATATCAATATTATTATAATTGAAGGTTTCATTCATACCTTTCATCCTTTTATCATGGTCAGAATTTGATCCTCTTATCGTTATCATACTTTGATTATTGCAACGCTACTATTATTGAGCTCGCTACAGGTTCTTTAAATATTGGTTTTCTACACCATTAAGAAAAAATTCATTGAAGGCGTTTGAGGACGAACCATCATTGAGGGGTGACTAACATAATTCTTAGTTCCCTTCTGACGTGTCCTGTTAAAATCTTTACATAATTCGTCTTGTCCATTGGATATTTTGAAGAAAACTCTTATTCATTCATTTTCATTGAATTTAACCCATAGATAGGTTTCATTTTATTGCAAACCATCTTCGAATCCAAAAAGTTAGAAAATATGTTGTTTATTGAGTTTATTTTCATGTCGACTAAAGTGATATCTTTTAAGTACACAACAAATGAAATCATTTAACAATTAGCGACTCACGAGTTTTAATGATTCATGCATAATAGCCACTTGATGCTGATTTTTATTCATCTGTTGCTTATCTTTAATTTTATTGCTTTGTACCTAAATCAACAATCTAACCACATTGAAGTTTTAAAATGTGGTATGGTAACTTTCTAAGCGGAAAAATTTTCTTGGAAACTTGCTAAATACTCACGAAGTAAAATGTCGTTCAACCTAGAACCTACAAGTTTAGGCTACATATGTTATTGAGCCAAAAACATACAAGTTCAACGAAACTTGTAAATACATTCTTTTATGATGCAACCTTTTACTGATTTTCTTATGTTGATTGCCACCAGTAGTGCAATAGGGTATAAACCTATGCTCTCCACAGGTAAGTTTGAGACTAGTCGATTTCATCTTTGAAGTTGGAACAATCCCCTTAGGGCTTAATACTAACTATTTTAAGAAGGAGTTTAGTGAGTAGGTATTTTGAAGATTTTAGGTGCTTTGACCCATTGTTTAAGGTCTCATCCTCTTCATGAATCCTTTTATATAGGTTATTATCTCATCAAAAACTCCCTCTTGAAGTCTTTGCTACGTAGGAGGTCACTATTGTTCCCTTAGGGTTTAACACCAACTTCACCTCATTTTGGTAATTTCTGTCATGGTTACCTGCGAATTTATTTTATTTGTAATCATAGATGTGAATCATCATCCCTTGAACCTTGGGCCTGTTACCCAACCCTTGTATTTGGAATCAAGTCTTTATCTTAACGTAATTGTTGAAACATATGTGCAATTAGTTATACACATCTTTCAAATTTATTTATTTACTATACGTTTTAAGTTTTATTTACAATTACTTTTTTCTTGCTATTTTGTCTGTTGTCAAACCAAATGCAATTAACACCAGTTACACATACTAAAGCGAAAGCGCTTAGTTTGTATACGTAATCAAGGCAATAAGCATACGTAGTGTAAATTTTATCTACCCTGTTGCCTTTGTTCATCTCTTTATTAATTAGGCATAACTTGTGTCTTGCATTTCATTGTACCCCATAAAGTATTATCGTAGACTCCTAGGCCGCCCGCGTCACTACGATTTTATTGAGAAGAAGTTACCTCCTTTATCTATGAATCAAAATTAATGTCATCTAATCCTAACGAATACGATATAGGTCTGCTACGAGCCTCACTACGATTCCGAACAATTCTTCTCTGCCTCATTCTTTGTCAGTTCAATGTAAATGTGGTCACGTCAGCTAGTGTTCGCCAGCTATTCTTCGGGTTAACGATGAACAATAAGATCATCGCTCATCCTTTACCTTTTATAGCATGTTTGAGCCTCTTGATTTCAACTAGATAGTGTGTGTCTTTACATGATCCCGAGTTGGCACAACTTCTGCCAACTTCAAAGCTTCCTTTCTGTCCCTAAGTTCGAAGAGAAATGCTCAAGAGACCCTACTAATGCATTCGCTCTTTACATGTCATGTTTGCTCCAATTCTATCATGGCTGTCACATCTTTGGTTATTCCGATGTATGCTCATTGGAGATGCGCAAAATGTTATGTCGAGCCATGCCTGCGCCTCTCATTATTCTTCCTCTTCAGGTGCCTTTTAAACTGTACGATATGATCGTCACGGGTTAATAACGTTTAAATAAACATGTTTTAGCTATTTGCTCAGCCATGTCAAGAATGGCGTAGAGAGCTTGTGTTAGGCTCCCCACATTTGATGACCATGTCTGGTTAGTTTCTCGAGAATGCTTTTCCTTCTAATGGTAAATATGGCACATCTCAATTTGTCGAGAAAGGAGAAGAAGCTCTCCCAATTAACGTTGAAATATGACTTGATATGTGCCCAATTTAGTGATGTTATACCATCTTGTAAGATCTTCCTGAACACAGTTGTGTAGAAAATGCTAAATCTCTGCTAATGGACATCGTTAGATCTTTCATCATGTCACTCTCATCTCCCAGCAGGTTAGCCCACCTCAGGAGAACAAACTCCTCTGCCTTATCCTAAAACATGTGTCCAAGACAAAGCACATTTTCCCAAATACACATCAGCTGATGCTGAGCACTATGAGCCTCAAGTAACACCCAAATGTTTTCTCAACATCATTTTCTCATATCAATAATCGGATGCCTCCAGCCCCTGCGGCAGCCCAACATGACCTCTGTGTCACAACGTTTGCATAACAACCACCTCTCAAAATGGGGTGTGTGTTCGATGAGCATGGCCAGGTCCTCCAAATTCTGTAGAGGAGAATGTCAACAAAAATCAACCTTTGCGCAAGGTAATCAAGGGCGCTAAGGAACCACCATGCTAACCACCAGCGGCGGAAATCATGGCAAGACGAGATAGGCCTCTTCATACGAGCAAGCCTTGTTCTTGTGGTATCCATGGCCATTATACTCACGAATATACCCCTTTTACCCCAAATGTGTTCATTTTGGGAAGAATAGGCTGTCGAGAGGATAACAGAAGACAACAATTTCGGCCTCACCTCCAAATCTGTGCCTATTCGACCTGGTTATCTTTCTTGTGATCCTTTCCCTCGACAAGGATATGTGGTTGCCCAACACCCACTAAAGTTGGTAAAACCCTCAACCCTCGCGATCCGGCACCTACGGTTACGATTCTCTTGTTGGTCAAGTGGTTAATACCTCTAATGTCAACAACAAAACTTGGTCACCAATATGGAAAACGCATCTACGCCGTCTATGTTGAGTCTCAAACCAAAGAATTTCACAAAGTCCGTTTTAAAGTTGGAATTCTGGTTAGAATCCTAGGCCATAAGCGGTCCTTCAAGATCCCCAAAATTTCATTATCCAAACTAATGCATGCAAAACCGCCTATAATTAAAACATAATAGATGGCTGCAGTCTCAACATACTATGTCAATGCGGAAATCCTCTTCGTTAAATGTGCCCATAAAAACGTAAATATCAACATACACTCTGGGCATTATGTGTATCCTTTAGACTGATCGTTTGATCATATTTGATGTTGAAAAGTCAAAACATCACCCTTTACCTTTATCCCAATCACCAAATACCACTCAAGATTCATAACACCATGTGGGTGTATCATTGGCTGATGCATCACCGCATGATGTCTTCTCTGTTTTAGAATAAGAATTGGATTACAAGTTAATACCATCCACCATCACTTTGCATGTGGGGCGTCCGTCTGTAACCCCTTGTCACGTACACCAGGTTCCTATCACTCTTCTGAGAAAGGTCTGTTTATAGCTTTGTGGAAAATCATTGATGCCCACAATTAAACATCTTTATTGAAATTAAGCAAATATACTATCGTCTATTCTGCCTCACATATGTGAGATAGCTGGTACCATTACTATGACCAGAAATACTCATTCGTGATACGCATATGTAAACTTGGTCTCCACGATCTCCCCCGTCTCGTGTCTTGATGATAAATAAATAATAAATCCTTTTATTAGGTATTTCTGATCTATAAATATTCCTTTTACGTGCAGTGCTACAAAAACCCCCCTCTCTAATCCGAATCCTAGTTAAATAGTACACGCCAGTACGATAATCATCATTAATTAGATGGATAAAACAAAATGGCACTCAAAATAGAAATACAATTTACAAACTAGAACTTCTGATGATGGCTAACATGAAATCCTTGTACGTTGGTGGCCAGGGCACGTATAAAAAGTTAAATGTTAAAACGTCACGTTACAAAACAGAACAAAAAATTAAAAAAAAAATATATAGAAAATAAGTGGGCGCAGTAGTAGGCACCTAGTGTGCCTGCAGTCTTCTTGATTTTATCTAATAGGACGTAAACCATTTTTGATGGATTGCTAATTTGAACGGTGGTGTGATATCCTCAAATTGAATGAGTTCATAATTATTAATTATTTTCGTCCGTTAATAATTTATATATATATATATATATATATATATATATATATATATATATATATATTTATTTAATTATTATATTAATTATTTTATCAATTTAAATGGTCACATATCGGTGGATCCAGTTCATTTAAATATATGAAACATTACAAATATCAAAACCATATTAAAAAGGCTACAAATATTGAATTATACTTCTTTGAAACAAATGTAAATTTCAAGAATTGATGGTATGGTATTATAATATTACAATATAGTATTCAAAGGATTTGACGATATTTTATTAATAGGGTAAAAATGTATATGAGGGCAAGTCATGAATTCGACAAGACCTCCCTTTATCTAGCATTTTATAATCAATATACCACAACTATGTCCATCCAAAAGAGTGCCCAATTTCTATTTAAGTTGTATATATGATTTCGAACAGCGAGGAATGAAGCGAGCATTATCTCCTCGCAGCCATATACATATAACACATTTAAGCGCTCACTAGTAACAGTTGGTATGCTGTATATTAATATGCAAAATTAACACTAATTAATCTATATTGTATTGATTTGAAATAATCTCCAAATTTGATGTAAATTTGTTGAAGTGTTACAATGGTACAAAATTTCATGTTAAGAAAAAACTTTAATGAAATATATTGAGAAATTTTAAGTAATTTGGCTCAACAATAGTCGTTACAACGTAATATGCTTAGAATCCGTTGGAACAACTTTTCAAATACCAAAGAAAAATGGGTGTTTTATTAGTCACTTGAATAATTTACACAAACCGAAGACACCTAGAGGAAGGCATACCCATATCAACTAAAGGCAGAAATGGAGTGAATGAAAATTATTTTGCAGAGATGTATTTGATATTATAAACATGGTATGATACGATTTTAGAAGAAATTGAAACATGTCTGAAAGGTACTTGTCACTTTGGATAACAACAAACACGCAACCACCAAAGATGGAAGGTCAACCTAGATCATGATGGCTATTATTAAAGGTGTTGAATAGTCATTGCGAGTTTTCATGTTTTAGGCAATGAAACAATCACTAAAAATCAATTGAAACATTAAATTCTTGTTATAGGACATTTGACTCATAATCTGAAGAAACTTAGCTAATTAAAGCGGTCCACTTGAAGATGTAGCCTAGGAAGGTAGACATCAATTATCATCAAGTATGTTATGTAATTGTTGTAGGTTATATTTGTATGTATTTAATATATTGTATGTTAATTTTAAAATTGGTGCTCATAATTTACGGTCATCAAAAACTTCGTAAAACTACACATAAACCCTTCCTGGTATTTTAACATGGTGGAGTCTTGTAAACACATTTTTAATATTGATAGAATATAGCATAGCAATAACTAGTTATCCCTTAGGATCAGAATTGATATCAAAGAAAAAATTTTAGCTCATTTTATCAAGGTTAGCTAATTTTTCTATAGCTATTATTTTGAATTTATTGAAAAATAATTTAACTATAGACATACATAGTGAACTTTTAAATTTTATGTGAAAGGAAAAATAAGTCAATATTGATAATTGAGATCTCAAATCGTAAAGCTTTGTATGCATTACAAGTGTGATGCTGCTTCATTATGTGATGCTTATAGTCAACATTCCATAGAAAAACTCTTTTATAAAGATGTTGTAGAAGCTCTTCATCATTATTGACTGAGATGCAAGAAAAGTGAAAGAAGGAGAAGCATTAAAATTCAAGAAGTTGATTGCCATGAAGGAGAAGCAGGAAGCTTCTTGAAAGAATGCATAAATATGGAATTCAACTCATATTACAAGTCAAAACCACTATGCGCATGACATGGAACCTACGACTCCATGATACCAAGAAGCAAACAAATATGTGGCCGAAAAATAGGTGTGAAATTCAATTTTATCTTCTGGTGCTACTCTCAAAATGAATGTAGGTGAATTTTGAAAGAAATACTAGAAGATGGGAGTCCGTTAACGGTGAATATGAGCTATGAAGGTAAAGTTGAAGCAAACATGCACAAGGCATGGTTGAAACCAGTTGTTGTTGAGAAGAGCCTAAGTATCCGGGTCTTCAATTGTTGACAACATGATGGAAAAAGATTTAAATAAAGGAGGCACATGATGGTGTTCAAGAAGGACTTTATGTTCATGTTCATTACCTCAATCTTATTGAAGATTGTATTCATGAGAATAAAGAATTCCTTACTTCTGCAGAATATCGCTTGTCATTAATGAGAATATTGAATAAGAGGATGTTGAAAACTCTAAAGTAATTGAATGCATTGATGGTAATAGAAACCACTACCTCATCAAATTCACACCACTCAAGAAGGTGAAAAAGGTGAATTGAGTATAAATACCATTTTTAATCAGTTGCTGATTATGATAAAAATGGAAAATTCTCACATAGTTGGAAAAATTTCATGTCATTTGTGGTTTTAGATAATAATATTTTAAAGATATTGAAGGAAGAATATTAAAGGTACCAAAGTAAAGGAGAAAAAGTCAAATGAAGATAATGAAACCATATTGAAAAATGCCAATTATTTATAATTTCATGAAAAAATAATCTGGTATTGGACATATCAACAAGTCATCCATTGAAAGAAAGATGAAAAGGTATTGAAATTGAAAAGAAAATTCATACAAAATTAATTAACAAGCAATAGTTAACAATCATGATGTACTAGTGAAAAAACACCATTTAAATAGTTTAGTAGATAATTAATTCCTATCAATTAAGGTTTTACATATATTTTGATATTGATGCCTTTATCAACACCAATGGAATACGTATTTCGTATTTACGTAATTAAAATGGAATTATTTAGTGGTGCAATATGACTTACTTTAACTAGTTGTTCATTTTAGCTTTAAGTACATACATATGAATGGGTTCTTGTTGTAATTGTACTTGTGAAGTTGAAAAATTGTATACATACTGTAGCGATTTAAGTAACAAACGATTAGGTTACAATGGTTTCATTGTGCTTGAACATGCAGTTGGTCTGACTTATGTTGATACGTTTAACTTTATTATGTATGTTATCAACGAAGTGTTAATCATTGCCATACGCAGGTATCGACATGTGTTATGATAAATTGTCTATTACATGTATCATGTCATTGAAAGAATTTTATCTGAAGATGAAAAAAGAAGATATTGATGATATTTCATAAAGATATGAAATTATTTTGTTTTGAGAAAAGAATCATTAATTTCTTCGCCCTTTACATAGCAACTTAAAACGTTTTGCGAAGGCATGTGAAACATGTTGGTAAATGTGGATACACTTTAATGTAGGTACCTTTAAATATTTAAAGTAAAATATGTTTACTTTGAAAGAGCAAGGATATTTTAACAAGTGCTATTCTATTTTCATGATGCTGTTTGGCGAAATGCTAACATTTAAACCATTAAATGGTTATTATTATTGATACTATGAAAGAAGATAGAAAAGGCATTCCTCTAATTGAAACGTGGATATAAAATAATAATTGTTATTTATTGTACCAGCTATTGAATCAATATGGTTCACTAAATGACGTAAAGGAGAATGATTCTGATGGGAAGAAAATAAATTATTTTTAGCTTGAAGTAAATTGAAGTATAGTGTTATGTAAGCAATAAACCAACAAGTATTGAATTTAGTATAGAAAAAAGATAATAAATAGTTGAAAACTAAGCATTTTAAAGGCAAGGTGAAAACGTGAAGCACAAGTAATTTATCGTAGCAATTGCTAAATAGAATCAAAGATGATGAAACAAAACAAAAATAAGTACTCGCGGGATAACTACGTTTTGTGGGTCAAAAAGCATATGGAAATTAGGAAGGTATGATTGCAATACGGATCGAGGAAACAAAAAATAATTAAAAATTTAAAATGCCGAGTGCATCAAACCAAAATTACAACAACGAGCCACATTTCAACGAATCACTTTATGTTCATTGAAAGCCAGGATTGAGATGAAGGAATTATGGTCTTGAGATAAATATGTCGTTCAAAAGCAGAAGGTAAAAAAATATTCTTGAAATAGGTATGAAGTTGATGACATGTGATCCAGATAACAAAATCTTCTTTAGTTTTGTCAAATGTCTTGATAGTAGCACAATTAGATTCACAAATTTCTTCAACAGTGAAATTTTCCCAATATCCTCCATGTAGTTGAATATTAGGTTCATGATTAGATCATATGTTAGGTATTTTAATTAATTAAAATTGGTTAATCTATATTATGTATATATATTTAATATTATGGTTTCTTATATATTATATTTCATTTAATTCAAACTTTATTATATTAAATTCTGCGTATTAATTTAAATCAGCATACCTACAATGATTGCAAAATTTGATTCAAATATATGAAGCGCAATTGAATATATTAAAGCCATATTACAAAATTCTAGAAAATTTGGTTATACGTATTTGAAATAAATTTATAATTTTAAAAATTAAATCGTCGTATATTGTAATATCAAGTGTTCAAGGTTGAATGGTTTCATTAATAGGGTACAAAAACATATATGAGGATGAGGTCGAGGATTTGACAAGATCTCTGTCACTTCTGTCAACATTCTCGTCTTCTGACCTGTCACTTGAAAAAATGATTTCTGTTTAAACTATACGAGTTAGGATCGTGAGCGAGCGAGCCCAACCACCCTCATCCATGATGGTACCACCGCCTGCTTCGATTTCGGCACACACTCCACTAACGCCAGATTGAGTACGCCCTTATATCATAATCAAGATTAAGGATTAATTATTATACGATTATGTTCGGTGAAGTACGAAAATCTCAAATTGAAGTACACTTGATTTAACAAAACTAATAACATTTCTAAATTGAAAGCGGAGGTGAAAGCTATGAGAAGCATATATTAAAGTACAGCAATTACAACAAAATAATCATTCCTAAATTAGCGTAAATCATTGAACAAAATTTTTGAGAAAAAGGCAATATATGTCTTTTTAATGTCAAATAATTAATTTTCGAAACCACCAAGAAAGAAGATATGTTAAAATCAAGCGAAGGCAAATGGAGTAGACCAAACAATATTTTTTGATATAAGCTTTGATGTTATGAGCAATGGTATAACAATTTCTAGGTGTTGGAGCACATATGAAGTTGTTTTGTCACTTTGAAGTTAAACAAGCCATTCACAATTAGGAGAGTCGACCTATATCGTGGTAACCAACCGGAAGAATTGAATAGTCATTTGGGGGTTTCATGTTGAAACCAATGGAATAATAATAAAATCCGTGCTTTATCACATGTACGCATGAACACGTTTGACTCATAATACGAAAGGCCTAGCTATTTAAAGCAGTCCGCAAATTGTAGCCAGAGGTATGAACTCCATTATTCGGTGTATTATGTATGATTTTTAAATTATATTACTTATTTATACATATATATATGATTTTTAAGAATGGTATCATAATTTTTATCCTAAAAAACACATGGAAACACATAAACCCCTTCACACAAGTAGTTAGCATAAGCCCGTCCTTAAACAGAATTTTAATAATGATGAGGGACCCTGGCATAGAAATAACTAGTTTTCCTATATTCAGATCACTAGGACTAGCCACAAACGGGTCCGATTCTGCCAACCTATGCTCTTCAAAACTTGTTGGTATGCTTTAGAAAACCTACGGTCGCACAGAACCTCTTCTAATGTCTCTTGTCATGCTAACGTTCCCCTTATCATCGCCATTTTGCAAACCCGTTCACCGACCATTGCTTTCAGTCCAGGATAAAATTTCCTCCCCCTTTGGGTCTTTTGGTACTTCTTATGGAAACATTAAACTTGGTTAACGATCATCGGGATGCGATTTCAAATACATCGATCCCCCGACCAAAAACCACACGCCTGATAGGCTAAAAAATTATACGACATTGCAGTCCAGCCGTCACCACAACTCCTGCAACAGCACGTTACCTCAACTACCTCAACATGAATCTCCTGTTAAGCATCTTGATAGGGCGAAATCCCAAAAGGAACATATGAAAAGTATGGAAGCTGAACATTCTTATCCTCACTAAGCCTCCAAATATGTCCTCGTAAATGCTTTGAGTTGATGTTAGAATGCTGAAAACTATCTGAAATTCTTCTGTCAGAAGCTTGTGGTCAACAGAAACATTCCTCAATTAAATGTCTTGAGGTCCATGTTACCATACTAATTGATAAAGAAAATAAAAGTATTCCTTCTGAAATCACCATATGCTTTGTGTGATCTTCCTGTACTATTCTCACATATGCTCGATGATTTTCACGACACCTTGAAGCTATCGCCGAATAAAGGAGCTGAAGCATTAGAGAACCACTACTCTTCTCTACTCGTGTTTGGGCGAGCCCCCTAGGCAGGGGCATTTTCATACCTCACCAGGTGTCGAGACGGTGGAACCTTGGTGTTCATCTTTATCTGCTCATCATCATAGAGATACTTGATGGAAAAACCCTCGAGTTGTAACTTTCATTGAACCTCCTTGGCCGTCCTTGGGCTATTTGATCTTCATCTAGTCTTCACGTCTGTCACGTAGTGATGAATATATAAACCATATCTTTCATGATGGCCCATCGGTCACTTCATGGTATCATCGTGTTATTTTAGGTCCCATCTTTCACTGCGGTAGAACATTAACAAAACAAAAAACACGCAACTTTCATGGGATGGTCACTGCACCATCGTGTATGCTTGTCTGTAAAGTCATATGACACGATGTCTGGTAGAATCAAAAGAATTCATCTTAGATGAGGTCGATTGGTTTAGAAATCCCATTCACTAAGTGGCACAAAGAATGAAGCTTGTAGCCAATATCTCATTAAAATTAGCAAACTGCAGTAAACCATAGATGAAAAGCATTTGTGAAATGGTGCCCCGAATAAATTGAGAGCTTACACTAAGCTATTCAAGAATTCCATGATATTTTCTGGTCCTATTAGGATATGCTGAACTTGATCTGGCATTGTTAAACACCATGTCGATACATGGCTAAATGTAATCTTACTTGTCGTCAAAGACAGGATGGCTTAACTTTGAAATGCCAGAGCCATCAAGGTGAAATCAACAAGCTTGAAAATAGGAATTTTTATCCCTCCTATGAATACACTGTGGGTCTCTAACTAGGATTTCTCATTCTCGAGAAACAAGGCACCATCTATGCAACGCTTACAACTTTGAACAAAGATTGTCCCAAAGACAACCCACCATTCATTGACGGATCATAGATGAGTGTCGTGCATGAGTTCTATCCTTTAGATGAATTAGATGGTAGATAATTATACCTTACGTATTGATAAATTAAATATGTATTCATTATTATGGGGTACTTTCTCTTATAGGGTCATGATGTTAAGCTAAAGAGCAATAGAACTCATTCCGGTGAGCCATGTCATCGCTATGGCTGACTCATATTATCCTTTCCTACCTTGACAACCTCATGTCATTGAGCGCCGGTACGCCTTTACATCACATGATTTTGTATCTTCCTTGATTTTCAAAACTATAATATCTCCTCAACTTCTTTGAAATTATGTCTTTGTGTCCCCTTGGCCATCTCTTGGGACACATTGTCAACGAAAAAGAATAGGACTTGATCCTCTTAAAGTTCAATCCATTCTTAGACATTCTCCGTGCATTGTGCTAGTTAAAAATCCTCCAAGGCAAGCCAAATTTCTTGGTTTAATAATAGCCTGCTACTTTCCTTTGTGAGTTCTAGACTCCTTGATCGCACCATTCATTCTTTTGGGATGACCATGCTCAAAAATTATTTTAATTCCATGAAACATGTCCTTTAAATCCCTTGATTGGTCACTCTAAATTTGAAATGAATGTCCGCTGTACATCGACTTCCATTTGGTTATTGGTGTCATTGACAAAGAATACGACACTAAAGTGAGCATGTTACCTGTATGAAAATGGAGCAACATAAGTACCTACGTATCTTCTCACATGAAGAAGTTGGCATTGGTGTCGTGTTTCAAAATCTAGAAACTTCGTACGTTACTGCTCATAACAAATTCAACCAAGGTACGTGACCAATTTCAAAGCCTATGACATAACCAAATGAACAAATCATACGATAGAAAATATGCACGTTAGATCATTATCCTTGAGGTTGATCTTGAATTTTCATCAAGGTTGAAAAGCTTAGCCCTTGCTAAATAATTGTTACAGATGCCCTAAGTATGGAAAGGTCAATGGTTAATGATGATTTACATTCATATCGCTAAGAATACCCTTGATAGCGACATAATTATACGCGAACTGATTTTCCTATCACATCTTTAATAATGATGCTCGTGCTTTAAACAAACCCATCGTGTCCTCTCATTAGTGACGATATGTTCATCACGGTGGTTTTCTCCGTCATTGTCTCACACGTTGAAGGCTGACAAGTCAATTCTGCCATCGTGGCCATATGCTAGCCATCTCTGGTTTAGTCATGCGACAAAAGAAATCAAGGTTTGTTTCTCATGGTGCTGTATGTTGAGAATTTGGTAAGGTCTTCCTCATGAAACACTTGTGGGTTTCACTAGTTCCCCTCTATTCACAAAATACGGTATAGAATGCAAAGGAAATTGTAATAATCTTCTGCTTTAGTATGTGTAACTGTTGTCATTTGTAGGTTTTTAATGATCTTCACGAGTATTAAATTATTCGGCCAGTCGAGAAATCACAGCACTTTTTGAAAATCCTTGTTCCTCTCTAAATTACATTCTCTTGTAAAAATGTTCAATTTTTCTAGATAGGCCACTTGTCTTCAACAAAACTTGTTCTTTCTATGTGATAGGAAAAATTTCAACAATCATACATTATCTTCAATTATGTGAAAACGACCAAACTCTACTAGGTAAAACTTTCTCGTAAGATAAAAATCAAGACAACAGAAAAATATCGATAATAATAGCTATGACTTGATGCAATTTCTTTAGCATGCCTAAATAAAATTGTGAAACCTCCTATTAAGCATAAGTTGATTCATTGCTCTTCCTTTGTATAGAATATAATTAAGAGTTTTTCATATGAATTACACTGTACACAATATCTAAAGAATATCTTGAAAACAACACCACCATGAACTAATTGAACATTTAGGCTTGGAAACAAATTCAAGGCACCTTGATTTAATGAATGACAAAAAATCCTTAAATCCATATACATCAAATAATTGAAAATTTTCTAGGAGAAAGTATCCAAATTCTAAGATATCTGGTTTAGCTGAAATATTATATCATCTCCGGAAAAACTTGGAAAAAATTTGAATCTTTTGAAGGATACGGTGAGTTAACAAGGGTGTTGAGGTTGAAAACAGTTCAAGGCGGAAATAAGAAGATTAACGATGGTCGTCTTCTTCAAATATAGTGAATCTCACCTTTGTCGAGTTATGGATATGTTGATGGTGTAATGCCATTCATCTCATCTCATATTTAGAATAAAAAGTTGTATCAAGATAAATAATACTTTCGGAAGAAAAATATTCTTTCTCTAATAAGGAATGTACATTGGGCATATAATCTTGAGAATATAAATCGAGCTTGATCTTCTTAAGTATATAAGAAAAATAGACAACAAGCTGATAGTAAATAAAATTTATAATATTGAATATCCCAAGCTAATGGGAATATAAATTTATTCATTTTCTTATGGCAAGAATAAATGTGAGAACAATAGCTCCTAAAAAACGATAAATAAATCAATACCCAATGTGAACAAGGAAGCTAAATACAGGTTGCCTTAATAAAACTCAT
Organism: Pinus albicaulis; assembly: GCA_034641835.2. NCBI lineage: Eukaryota > Viridiplantae > Streptophyta > Pinopsida > Pinales > Pinaceae > Pinus > Pinus albicaulis. The sequence goes on along the minus strand of JAXQQM020070270.1, from coordinate 49,089 downwards.
ATTTGTAGAATTGTATGACAGTCAACCTGGGTCAACGGATAAATCCCAGGTGCTATCTGAATGCAATGTACTCCTAGATACCAGCACCAGTCTGATCTAATTGAAGGCTACACATGTAAAGAGCTGAAAAAAACTTTGAGATGGTTTTAAGTTTTCAAGCTTTCATCCTATAAATGAAAAGAAGCGATGAAAGGTTATTGAACATATTGTCTTAAATGATTTGTTTTTAGACATGCTACGTTCTTTAGCATTTGTTTAATTGAGAATAGTATTTATTTGTGTTAGTGTTCTGATAAAATCCCCTCTCTTTACTGAGGAAGCCTCTTCCAAGTCTTTCATTCTTGTCACTATAAGGCTTGTTGACAGCTTCTACTTCGCTAAAACACAGGATCATTGGGGGTTTAGTTTTCTACTTGTAAGGCTGGGCAAGTGGAGGCTGGCTACTGTTCGAGTACGGAAGCCATTCTAATGCCTCTTATAGGTGGAAAATATTCTGTACGCCAGAAGAAGTGTTGGATACGCCGGAAACTGAATCCATACTGTCTGAACAAGGCCAACCATCTAGTCTACTGGCCTTGATATATCTTAAAGGACTACGTTCTTTGAAAGAAAAAGTTCTGCAAGAGTTGCAGCAACATTTGATGATCTCTAGTGAAAATTTGTCTCTCAACATGGTGATCACGTAGTTCTTCTTATCATCTCCTTATTCAGATCTAGTCTGAATACTCACGATATAAACCAAAAAATTTTGAAAGCTCTATGAAGGATACATTGAATCTCGAATACTCATATGCTTTCATGTTTTCTTTGAAAACCTTCCCAAAGAGTATATAAAATAGAAACGGAGTCTAGATAAAGAATCTTAGTCTATAGATCTAATATTTTGTATATTTATGTTCTAGATCTAGTTGTAACCTACGGCTATTGTGCTCTTAAAAAGTAATGTTATTAAGGCTTTTAAAGTGAAATGGTATTCGGCCACCTTTGTGATCTAGTTTTTCTTGTGAAAATCATTCCATGTTCTCTTTTACATTGATTGGGCCACATTGTAAATTGCCAATACCATTTAATCTATTTTTAGGCTATGATATTAGTCTCTTTCTATTTTTATCTAAGCATATTATTCTGGCTGATGTTACTTTGTGTTATCCCTTCTTTAGCGATTTTCAGCCTTCTTTGAGTGTAGAATGTTGTTACTTCTATATTTTAAATTTATTTCTGATCTCCATCGAATTTTGATGTGAATTGTATCTAAAGGATCCATTTCAATTTCAATGTTCAACATACAATCCTAAAAAATACGCATTTTCGAGCATGGCTGCTAACGGTCTTAGTGCCCAGCAGAATTACGGTAGTATCGAGCTTCCTCTTAGCACGGCCTATGATTTTACTTATTGAAAACCAGTAACTACTTTTTCCTTGGAGAAGAAAATACTAATGAATGATGTGGATGCTAGAAAGAGCTACGATAAAGGTGAATCTTATTTTATGTGAGGTTTGCAAAGAAGAGTTCTCTGAAATATTACTCAGGGCTGTACGTAGACGAAGGAAGTACGAGAGAATGAAGAAGGAAGAACAGGATCCTAAGAGGATTTCCCCGTACGAGCCCAATATTGCCACCGTAACCAAACATTCAACCACCACAACACCGTCTGCTGGCTGTTGGAACGCCACCACTAACACTGTACGAAAGAAGGAAGGAACACCAAAGGCTTGTCTCTTGATTGTCTCCCGAATGTGAGTCTCCTCGGAGGGAATTCAAAATGCATCTCGATTTCTGATTCATCCCAACTCAAGAAACCGATATGGGCACCTCACAGAGTGAAGATAAAGAGGGTGCCTTCGGCCATAGGTAGATTCTCTACCCTAATTTGATGGATCACTAAGAAAACTCATTGGAAGTCTTGGGTAGAGAATGTGAACACATACTTTCTGACACGCCATAGTGACAGAATAAGAGAGAAGTGAGGCCAGCAGCACTACATCTTCGAGAAAGGCTTATGTGGTGGCCTTCGGGTCCTCTTCCTTGAAAAAATGACTTGTCTCTCTTCTTGTACGAAGGGTTCACTAGGATATAGTGAAAAGTATTTGATGTGAGACATTCATGGGGTTGTTTGAAGCAAATCAAGCTAAGAAATCTAATAATTGCGTAAGTTGGAAGATTCCACAAAACCAACTCCAATCTTAAACTTGTTGTTCGAGGGTTTGAAACATCTTCGGTTGCGAGCAAAAGCCTACAACAAGGTCTCTTTCTAGAAGAAAGACGAGATTCCTTCCTCGATGAAGATCTGAAAAAGGATCTTCGTATTGATGAATAATTCTCCAACTGATGAGGAAGAAGAAGAAAAGAAGAAGATCCTCGACAACGAAAAAGCGTTGGAAGAAGATCTATTTTCATGAAGAATGGAGAACGAGCTGGCTTCCACTAGAGGGGAATGTGCATCTTGCCGCCCGTTCCTAAGGATCTTTCCTGCCTGGGGGACATAGGCAACACGTGTGGAAAATGGGGCAATTAAAAGGAGAGGGATCACCTGCGCTGGTCCTTATCGGAAGGATGATGAACACGCTCATCGAACATCTACACCAACAGAATTCAAATTCAGAACCACACAAAAAACAAAGCAAGTGCACAAGGAAAGCAGCGAGACGAGAGTCTCATCTGTCACATATAGCATGTGAGAATAGTCCTTAAAATCTCTTTATCTGGTAAGCTTTCAAGGTAGATTCGGTTGTGGGGAAGACCTCACAATTTCGAGCCCAGTCAAACTTAGATACTGAGAGGTTTGAGCATGGAACACAAGCTACAACGTTGGAAGACTTGGTAAGCTCAAGGAGAGGAAATCTTTTCCCCTATCATCATCACCCACTCTCATGCCTGATCCTGTCTTTGTGGGAGAATAAGGAAGGAAAACAGTAACATCTTTAGCGCAAGGTTACAGGAAGGATCAACAATATGACGATTGTTCTGTTAATGCATCATACCGTACTTTATCGCTATTAGTGATATAGATCATTAGAATCATTATTAGTGGATTATTAAAGATCTTCACACATGTATGATGCTTGATGGCATTATGAAAACTATGATCGGGAAAGTCATATATCATAATGGTAGAATATTTTCAAACTAATCAAGCGTAAGATCCTAAAGGAGCCTAAGGAAGTTAATATTTCATTCGTTGTTCTAGGATCTTGCTTGCTCATCGCGGGAGCTTTGATTTGGAAGGCTTCTGAAAAGAAATATGTCGCGGCATTTTAAAAGGAATACTTGCAGGCTGCTATACAGAGAATTTACAGAAAGCATTGGGACTCTGCAAGGTCATTTCTAGCCATCTCTTCCTTCTGCAGAAGGAAGGAGAAAATATCACCAGCTCATGTGCAAGACTTTCAATAAGTAAGAGATATTCTGTTATAAAGTTCTATTCTGATTGTATGTTCTCATTTATAGAATATGACTCTAAAGAAAAATTTATATTCTCAATCTCACCACAGCAGTTTTAGGCCTCAAAAATTCTGAATTTATCATCCCAAATATACAAAGAAATTCTGTTACCACATACTATGATAAATTATTCTAAAGGCCAAATATATCTTTGGAAAAATTTTAAACTTTGTTTTTGAGACCAGGCATGAAGGTGGTGGTGGCTTCATACTACCATGTCTCATGTCTGATGCGAATAGGAGGATGCTATGACAGTTCCACAGCAACAGGACTATGACCCACCTCCATGTGAGAACACAACATGTGCGCCATTATTTTGATTCTATCTGGTTCAGTATGTAACAACATGTCTCCTTAGGGATGTGGAGGAAGGAGGAAGGAATACATAGGCCATGTGGAATGTCTATTCTCATCTAATTTGTCTCATATTTAAAGCTGAACGCCTCATCCTGCTACTACGAGCACTTTGAGGCCGAAGGTGGAAGATCGTTTGAGCACTTTGAGACCGAGACCATCCTGCACCGAGAATGATTGCACTCCACCCTCTAGTTAACCAAAATAAAGAAACATTGTGGAGGGAAAACAACTATTTGTTTAAGCTAATGGGAATATAAAATTTACAAAAAATACATTTTCTTATTTGCAGGAATAAATGTGTAAAAGGAGGACAATGGCTCAGATGATGAAATTAATGCCTGGTGGTGGAAACAATCCTAAACAACAAACAAAACTACTCCAGCAGAGGTTGGTCTGATTAGGGTGAGTTTAAATCCAGAACAAACTCCCAAATGCAGGCTGTCACCGCCGCCAGTTCAGATTCAGAGCCTACATATATGAAGGCTGTTGGATACGGGACTCAAACACCTACGAAAAAAAAACAGAAGAATTGTAAACTACTACGAGGTGTGGTAACCCTAACTCTGAATGTGGATGCAGAATAATGTTGTTTAACATGATGTTAACAAGGCAGAATCATCACCAAGCTACGAAGGTTGCCCTCTTCCTCCATGTGGAAGGCATTGGCAGGCCTGCTTTAACTACAACAAGGATCACTGTGGGGTTGGTTCCTGCAAAACAAGGCAGTGAGCTGGTCTTCGACCAGGATCCGAGCCATTCTAGCCTCACCAGTGACACCACCACACACAACACACAAAATATAGCAGATGTGAGCACCATCACTCTGTCTGTAGCATAAAACCAAAGGCTGTCTAACCAAATGCAAAATGTAGTATATCAACAAGGCAAAAATACTCTTATAAAGAAAGGATCATAAAATTGCAGCAACAAAATAATCTCACATGGTAATTTATCCATCATTCCTCATCCTTTGGATCAATACTGGATACTCCTTATAAGCAAGGGTGCAGGGGAACATGCAAATCTCATGTAGAATCTAGAAGATATACTCCATAACTACTTTATTCTGCTTGAAGAGAGTATATAAAAATAGAATAGTCTAGTGTCTCAGACCAGTAAATTTTAACAAGGTCTATTGGATACAGAATTGCTAAACTAAAAATATGATGAGCATGGTAAACGTAGACCTCTTTAGAAGAGTTTTCTCAAGAAAATCTTCCATCTTTCTCTTATGCATTGATTGGGCTTGTTGTAAACCAATTCACCATTATACAAAATGTTGTGACTATAATTACGCTATACTCTGGAATAATATGTGAGATAATACATTAACAGAATTCAACAATGGGAGTTCATGTACTAAATGTGGGTGCCTAGTTCCAAGTTTTGCTAAATGATCTCTTGAATTGGGTCTTGTGTCAGATCTCGGGATCAAGATATTCAGGTGTGTTGAAAAATGTGGTGCCTCTCAGTCCCAAATACAGATATTAAAATTATTAAATATTGTTCAAATGCTGCATTTTATTCTCACTTACTCACAAATTATATTAAATATGTTTAAGTGGCAGGTGATAGTAACATGGTATATAAGAATCATCACAGAAAACTTAAATTTCAATACAAAGCAACATATTAATACGAGCAGTATGGAAAATATTGTATCTTAAAGACAATCCACTAAATTTGAAGAATCAATATTGAACGACATAAGTGATCATAGAAATAATTTTAATAAATGAGGTCTAGGTTCTATCACCATTGAAATAGTTTTTCTAAAACCATTAATCGATACGGAAAAGTCAGTTTAATTACCATTGAACAAAGTATACGAATGGAAAGAAGAACTACAAGGAAAATCTGAAAAAGTAATATGTTGTAAACAATCAAAAACCAATTTTAAGTTTTAGAGGAACTTAATGAGAAAAGAGAAAAACTCAAAATGACATGTTATATTGTAATCTATCACTTTAAAGTTTGGGAGGTTGTGGAAGCTTGAAATAATGGCTATCGCTTGAGTCTGTTACTTTCAGGATGAGAATTTCTGAAGGAGAAGAATGGACGAAGGAGCGCAACTGTAAGGCTATTCAACTCTCACTTTCAAACATAAATCGAGACAACGCTTCTTCTGTACGAACAAAACTGCAAAATGGGCGAATCAAGTCAACAAACAAAACATACATTATTCAGCTATTCCATTGAAAAAAAGTATACAAAATATAGTCTCGAGTTGGAGCTACGGAACCCTTTATCTCTACTTTCTTTGTTGTTGATAGTTCACATTGATAAACTAACAGAAAGTCCTGAACTATGGAAAACATACTAAACTTACGCCTGTTACATTAGTGCTATTAAATTAGCATAAAAGCTACGATGAATATTAATTTTAAATGTTGGTTAAGTGAATGAAGCTAAATGAAAATATAATCTCTTTAATGGCTTTCGCGGAATCACCTCTTAATGTGAAAAACAATCATATTCATAGGCTGAATAAAAGCACCCTCGTAACAACGGTGATGCACGTGAACAAAAATCAGGTTGACAAACTCGCTGTATTGTAAAGAAATGAATCATCAATGAAGGTGTGATATTGCGACAGCTAAATGGTGGCTTTGATGAACAAAATGCGGCTCTTTATTAAAACAATAAATCAAATATGGTCATTCTTTTATAAACATTCGTTTAAACTTATGATATTATTTATACCTTAAGGGTATTCTTTAAAGCGAGGATCCGTCTTCCTTGGCGGTAACCTCTTGAAAGTATTTTACTATCATTTCATTTGAAAGTGCAGCTGACTTGATGTCTTCATATGTACATTTATTCATATTTTTATTTGTGTAAGCAAGGTATTGCGTTGAAAATTTAAAACCATATAAAATAATTTTCAAGCGAAGCTTGTTCTTATCTTGGGAAATCGAAAAGGGGAAGTTCTTAAATTTCTTTCATATTATAATAACTATTCAATAATCTCGTTATAAATTCCATTTTTTAGCGCTTATTTTAATGGTGAGCACTAGGAAGGAAGGTTTGATGCGCTATTTTGAAGGTAAGATCTTCAGTATTGAAATCAACCTTTCACTTAGAAGAATCTATTGAAGATGTATTCATTGTTATCATCTTAAGCCATATCCATCCATATTCGATTACATGCTATTCATCCTGCTTCGTGCGATATTTTGGTATTTTAGGCGCTAGAAATCGCTTCAAATTCTCTTGGAAAGGTGTTTTAAAGTCTATATGTTATCACTCCTAACATTATTTTGAGCTATACTGTGATGCAGTCTACGATGATCTATATTTATGTAACAAATTTATTACCTATTGCGTTGTCGCCTAAAGCATCATAGCTCTTGTATAGGTATTCTCATATTAACATATTTTCCTATTGAAAGCTTATTTCACATTGCTTGGGTATGACAAATCCTAAAGATCTTATGCTATTATTTTGATATATATATAATAATATGAACATTTGTCATGTAATGGTGTATTGATTTATTCACTCCTACTGTTCATTATAATATTTATACATATTGCTTCTTCCCCATTTGAGAATATTTAGTGATATCGATAATCTTGGCTACATTTTAACAGGTCTCAGCCATTATGCTATAAGGAGAATAAAAAAAAGAAGGAGAAAGAATCAAAATGATGGAAAGAATGAGTTTTATCTCATCTCTTTTCGAATCTAGAAGAGACCTCTTGAAATCCCAAAGAAAAGTGAAGAAATAATGAAACCACATTAGGGTTTCAAGATGAGAAGGTCTATATGCTTCCTATCAACAAAAATGGTTTGGTATTGAAAGTCAAAGAAACATATGCCTTTCATTTTGAAGAAAAGAAGAAAGAGCACGGAGATGGAGGAGCACTCAAATCATGAGATTCTAAGTGGTATATTATGGGGTACGTCTCAACCTAGAGCTTTCAAGGAGAATCTAACTCTTCCAAGTTCGTTCAACTCAAGAAGAAAAGACATGCAACAATAGTTCTTTATCTACATTTTATAGGTCATCCATATGCACACCAGAGCTTGGGGAATAGGTTTCAGTGCATTCTTCATCTAGTAGTGTTTTATTAGGATGCAACTCTTCTTCCTTGAAGGTGGTAAATACTGTGGTTAGCCATTGAGTCATGCAAAAGTAGCGCATATGAAGATTTTGTCAAAAGTTTATGGAAAATCAAGAATTTGAAGAAGAAATCAAGGAAGAAGAGCCTTCACCACTTCTTTGTAAAACTTTGCATCGGAAGAAAACTGCTATTCTACGATAATCTTCCGTCTCTTGAAATTTAGTATGTACACTATTACGGAATGCATACGGAAGGAGGGAACTTGTACACGCCGGTAGAGTACGCATGGAAAAACAACCCTCATCATCGATGATTGGGGAAAGAGCCATCTGTGGAGGAAGAACCAATATAAGCGAGTTAAATATGTTCAAAGCTTTACAAAGGTATGCACATATTGCCATTTCGTATTTGACACATCATATGAAAGTTATGGAAACATGTTATCGAAGAAAATACATGGCCTAGGGTATTACATGATTTGGGCAATTATATTTAACGAGGACCCTTAAATGTGTTGAAGATATTTTATCGTCCTAAATATGTCATTGTTGAAGCTATGAACAGCATCTTGGGTTGAAATGTAAATTTTGAAGGATAGGACAACATTTATAAATGCGAACTACTGTAAATATTTAATCTTGAAGATAAGTCTACATAGTGATCAACTTAGCATTGTCATTATTGAAGTATTGATAAATTGTTGAGCTTGTAATGGAAATTCAGTAGCCATTCTACATGTATGAGAATGAAGCAGAATGGTGTTAGAACATCTTATCCTCGTGTTATGATGAATCTTTCTTGATGAGCACTTCATTGCTCAATAAAGAATATTTACCCTTCAAATATTGCAGTCTATTAGGATCAACTGTTGGTCTGATGATCTTCATTTGGATATCTCAAGTCGTTCAACCACATGAAAATGAAAAATGTAAATCTGATTTAGAAGGTGGTATTATCATTGAAAGAGATACTATTTTGAAGCATGATATTGAACACTCACCATTAGTTAGATAGTGATAACAAATGAGCAAGAAGGTGCAAGCCACTTACAGTCTAAACAACATTGAAGCAATAAAGAACAGGAAACTGCATTAGCATACTCTTGAAGAATTTGTTGGTCATCATGCAACACATTTATTTCAAGAAATTGTTAGTGGAATGGAATTGTGCTTTGCATCATATTGCGACAAGGGTTGATGTAATGAAGGTGATATGATATGTTCCTTCAACCATCGTATTGTTATCCATAGTTTATGTAGTGATGATGTAGAGAAGCAACAAGTTTCACTTTATAATGCCAAGAAGTATGATTAAATTTTCTCACATTCGATATGATATTGTAAAGGTGGTATTCGCCTCATCACCAAAGATCTCCTTAGCCTTGGAGAAACAGTATACCATTTGATCAGTTATCATTGATATCGCTTGACGACACCAGGAACTAACCAATATTGCATGGGAATTTTGACCTACCAAATTAATATATTCTCCAGTCAATAATTATTTTTATGGTTTCACCTTAAAGTGTTCCGTTGATATGTGCATACCGTAATTCTTCACGGTTTTGAGAGATATTCATGTTTGCTAAGTTGTATACAATTTATGGCTAAAACCCGTGGGGATTGGGGCATGAAGTCGTTAAAAAGTCATAATTAATATTTTATGTCCTAATCCCTCTCCCGTTCACTTGACAGCCACCTCGTAGCATTCATGTATGTTGTGATCGTCATTCCTCCCTTAGGCTTAAAGAGATTGACCATCTAAAGCAGTCGTGATTCGCTATAAATTTTCTACTAAAGCTAAAATGAAAATATTTGAAGGCGTGAAAATACGAGAAGCTGTGATCATTACAAATCAATTGCTATTTTAGAATATGATTTTAGCAAGTAAAATTTCTGACTCTTCAAATTCATCTCAAAGTAACATTGAAAGCTAAAATCGTCATAACTCTCTCTACGGAAATGTCGTATTGAAATGAAGCTAAAAAGTAGCAGATATATTACATTCTATAATTTGCTATATCAATTGAAAACAAATGAAGAAAACGTTACACATGCGTCAACCTGAAATGCCCCTCTGCAGAAATAGTCCATAATTAAGTCATTGTGAAAATTATGACTATTTCTCTTGAAATCAAATTAGGTCGAACCTATGGCATTGGAAAAGAACGAAGGAGACTAATAAAGGCAGAGAAAATAGAATATTGAGGATACGAAGCAACAAGAATACACAGTTCAATACGAAGCTCCGGAAGCAATAAAAAGCAAATCATGTGTTGTCAAGGAGGGTTACCAAAGAGACTAGACTACAAGCGAAAAAGCAAAGCAAGGTGCGATTATGACAAGAGAAGCAACAAAATTGCATAACAACGAGCAAAATTTCATCATGTAAGTCTTTAAATGCTTGTTAACATACAATCCATTAAAGGTATCATTATGTGGTATTGTAAATACATTATTGTACAAATTATGCTAAACTGTCTATACCAAAGAGGCACGAAGAAAGCAGGTGTCGATCTGAGATCATCATTAGGTGGTTATTATCGGGTGCCCTTGGGGTTATGGTCTAGTATATCTTCTTCATCATTCATATCATTATCGTGGATACATTCCTAATGCAGAGAGTCATTCTTCTTGCTTATTCTTCTAACAAGGTAGTAGGGTGATCGCTAAGTGATTGTAACTCATTGGGTGTTGAAACGTCGTGGAATTGTTATCTGAAAAAATCTCGGGCATTGGAGCATCCATCCGGTGGGGCATTGAAGAAGAATTCTTTCTATATTCTGAAGTTACCAAACTTTATTTTCAATTGAAGTTGAGCTATTAAAAAATTATTAGAAAAGCATTCATGATGATTTTTGTCCAAAATTGGTTTACCTTAAAAAAATGTATTCATTCATATTCCTCTAGTTACTACTATCATTATTAATACTAATGTGCGGTGGGGTGTAAATGCACTCAATTGAAAAGAATTCTTGGTCCACCTCTAGGTGTTTCCAACAACTTCAACTTTGGAAGGAATATCCCATATATAGCAGCATAATGATGGATGACTTGACATATGGCATGTCAAAGAATGGAATCATGGAGTGGAAAGAGCCTTATCACTATGGCCAACAAAGTTGTCACTTGGGAGTATGTATCTATTGATGGAGTGTTCCAAGGGGAGTGTTGTGGATCATATGCATATCCTTTTTATTTTTCAAATATTTTTCAAATATTAAAATAAGAAATTGTTGGAAAATATGTTAAAGTATCAAAATCTTATACTTTAGCATGAAAACTATGTATTTTAACTATATATTGTTGGCAATATGATGCAATGTGTTGTCCTTGATGGCAACCTACTTGATGAAGTTGTCCTTGATGGAAACCTACTTGATGAGTTGCCTATGATAAGAAACCTATGTGTTAAATATGTAACGATGATGTAGCTACAGATTAGTTCAGATGTGACAGAGAAAAGAATTCCAGTAAGTGCCATAATAATAATGAATAAGATATGTCACAAAGCATACACGGGTTTGTAAAGGCAAAGTAGTGTATGTATGCGGAAAAGTACATACCAAGTAGCATATGCCTATTTGCGCTCTAAATTTATAAAACCAGGGGACATGATCATGGTATTGGCCCACAGTATTGAGCGTTGGATTATCTATTTGATCCTGTCCAGGAATACCATCAGCGGTGAAGTGGTTTTGACTCATGGTATTGATAAAGGCTAAAACTATATAAGGAGAAGAGGATCATAGTGCAAAGAGTGCATAAGTCTGGGCTTTAATGAATACTTCACTCTGAAGTATATCTGCATGGAATGGGTAATATTTTATTGATTGATCTAAATTAATAATGCACCTATGAAGAAAATGATGAGGAGGGATCTCTAGATCTGAAATGACTATGTATCTTCTAGATCTGCTTATGGAATGTTTAGATCTGTGATCTGGTGAATCTTTGCTGAAGTAAAGGATGAGATCTAAATTGTTTATCTGATTTGAAGAGCTGCACAGTCCTGAAAAGTTACATATCTATACACAGGTTCGTTTCATGAAAAACGCGTATATACGCTGATTCATTTCAGCAAAAGCGTGTATGAAATCAAAGGTCGGTTCTGAAATAGTTGCAGATCTATACACAGGTTTGTCTCTATGAAAGCGCGTATATACGTAGGTTCAGTGAAGTAAAAGTGCGTATGGAATCTAGGGTATTGCTGAAGTGTGTGGAATGAAATGTCTGATCTATTTTTCTGTTTTACTGTTATCTGTCAATGATGATTCATACATATCTTGGTTGTTTGAATGTTGATTATGTTGCTAATTATGTTGATTAAAGATCAAGTTGCTGGTTGATTGTTTGATGATTCAATGAATGAATTGATGAAGCAGAAGCCCTAGTTTGATGTATGTTGTGCTGAAATGTGTGGGAGTGGGTCCAAATTTTGAAAATCCGATGAAAAGAGGCCTACAACGTGTGTTGTGTGGAAGCTATTGGACCCATGAAAATTGATGAAACGTGGTCCATGATGGCACGAGGGTCGGCTTCAAAGAGGGGGTTGTAGCCCTTCCTGGTAGATGGTAAAACGAGAGCAGGGGGTAGTAGCTCCTCTAGGAGAGGTCAAACGAGAGTGTGGGGGTAGTAGATCCTCTTCCAGGGAGAGGTCAATGGTAAATCTAGGACTGTGGTTGGCTCCTTCCGTAGTGGCTGGAGAACGAGAGAAGGTTGCAACCTTCTGCAGGTGGGTGCTTGTGTGCTGGTATGAGTCTGCGCCAGTACAAAGTTGTTAGAAGTTTTCTTTATAATAAATATTGAAGACAGAGATGACAGCAGCGGTGGTTTTCTCCCGAATTGGGTTTCCACCTTAAATACTGGTGTTCATGTGTGTTTCTTATGTGTGATGGTTTATTCTATTATTATTGCTCATGTTTACTGCTTACTAAACATCTGATGAATGAATGATGCAATGATCTAAGTAAAGAATTAAATGCATAATAAGATCTTTGGACATATGCAAGTTTTCTTAAGGATATCCGCGTGTATACGAGAGTTGGGTTCAGTAAAGTAGTGTATGGTTTTAAGAGAAAGAAAAAGTAAAAAAAATTTAGTCAGCTCTAAATACTGATTCACCCCCCCCCCCTCTCAGTATTTTTCCCAACAATTGGTTTTAGAGCAGGTCCTTCTGCAGAATCTTGATCGCTTGAAGGATATTCATCGCAATGGGAAGGAAGCCAAAGAAGAGGGCTACTCAAGGGAAGAATATATCTCAGAAAACATGTACAACAGAAAATGAAGAAGATGAAACAGGTATTGATTGTTGTTCTTGTGATTCACTTCCTTGTGCAAGCAATGGTGAAGATAGTGAAATTAATGTTATGGGTCTAGAAGCACCTCCTCAACCTCAAGATTAATGTTGAAGATCAATTTAAAAAGAAGGAATCTATCTACAAAGATATGACCTCTAGAATGAATGGATAGATAGAAATGTATCAAAGACTACAGGATAAAGTAACCAATCGAAGTGAAAGACTTGAAGCAGAAATCATCTCTCTCAAAACAGATCTGGAAAAATCAAATGAGAAGAATGAAGAACTTTTACAAACTTCTGAAGAACAAGAAAATGGGTTGAAAGAAGAGATTTTAAAATTGAATGATCAAGTAGAAGAAGGAAGAAGGGTCAAAGAAAGTATGAAGAAGCAATGCCAAAGATTGGAGGTTGAGGTAAACATTTTAAAAGGTAAATTAGAAGAAAAAGATAAACTCTTGAGGTTTCAAGATAGTACTAAGATTCTGGACAATATTCTTAGTAGTCAAAGGTCTCCTTCTCTTAAATTTGGTCTTGGTTTTCATGAAACTGTTAAAGGAGAATCTATTTCACAAGAAAGTGCTAAAGATTCAAATGATATCAATGCAAAACTTGAAGTGTTGAAAGAAACAAAAGGTCAAACAACAATCATGAACTCTCAAAAGAAATCATTCCCTCCTAACTATAGAAGCATCAATCGATTCTCTCCTTTGATCAATAATGTTGAATGCTTTAAATGTCATAATTATGGGCATGTTGCAGCCAATTGAAAAAGCAGATTGTTTCAGTCATAAACAAACAGAGTCTACACAGAAAGGTACTCAGGTTTCTTTAAGGGATATTGTTTTTCATGCAGCAATTTTGGTCATAAAGCAGCTGATTGCAATAGAAGAAAGAATAGAAAAACACATTATGATCCCTATGCTTACTTTTCTGGTCACACAAGATGTTATGCTTGTAACAAGTATGGACATGTAGAAAAAGAATGCAGGATGAATAGATCTAAGAAATTGGATAATTTCCAGCACACAATAAGAAATTTCAAGCAAAGCTGGAAAAAGAAGGAGGACCGGTCAAAAACGTAGGGGATAATAATCCTACTGCAGTCTTCCGCTTCTAAAGCTTACTTCTCATAATGACTGTAGGAGTGATGTGAGATACATTATAGGAATCAGTAATGTATCATCACAAGGGGAGCAATATATGGTGATTCCCATGGTTGGTTTGGTAATTCTGGTTGTGTTTATTTCTAACAGTGCATCTAATGTGACAACAGAAGATAGGTACATAATGTATAAATCCAGGAGAAAATGGAGCTGTGAAATTTTCAGTACTTCACTTTTCATACACAGGTTTCATGAACTAAAGCTGCATATACACGCTAGTTCCTTTGGAGACAGAAGTGTATGTTTTTTTGATAAGAAAAACAATGAGTCAGCTCAAGGACAAGAGCACAATTTCAGGGGGAGCATTAGCCTTGCTGAGAGTAATGCATTGTTGGCATTATGATGGTTCTGAAATATGATCTCTCTCTTGAGGTATTTTTGGTATTGGTTATAAAAAGTCATATTTGTAATTTGATGAAAAGGTTATGTTGAGACCTATGATGTAAATTGTTATATTCAATCATGTAAGGACTTCTTCAAATTTGTAAACCCACTTGGTTGGGTAGTTGAGTCAAAATGTGTAAACCCACTTGGTTGGGTACTTGAGTCACATATGTAAATCCACTTGGTTGGATCATTGATGTAAGTATGAGTCTTTGGTGATAAGAAAGGTCATAGAGTCATGTACTTCGTTGAAAAATATTTTTGAAGATTAAGCATGAACTCAGGGGGAGCATGGTAACTTTAGTGCACATCAGATCTACAGAGCTCTTCCTTCTACAAGAGAAGAAAAACCTTATTTTTGGTTTTGATCCGCCCTTTGCCCTTGATGTCAAAGGGGGAGAGTATCATGTTGTTTGAATAATGGTTATTGTATCTATCTGTTGTGGTGATCAAATACCATCATGGTTGCCATCAAGTCCAAAGGGGGAGATTGATGGCAATATGATGCAATGTGTTGTCCTTGATGGCAACCTACTTGATGAAGTTGTCCTTGATGGAAACCTACTTGATGAGTTGCCGATGATAAGCAACCTATGTGTTAAATATGTAAGGATGATGTAGCTATAGATTAGTTTAGATGTGACAGAGAAAAGAATTCCAGTAAGTGCCTGAATAATGATGAATAAGATATGTCACAAAGCATACGTGGGTTTGTAAAGGCAAAGTAGTGTATGTACGCGGAAAAGTACGTACCAAGTAGCATATGCCTATTTGTGCTCTAAATTTATAAACCAGGGGACATTACCATGGTATTGGCCCACAGTATTGAGCGCTGGATTATCTATTTGATCCTGTCCAGGAATACCATCAGCGGTTGAGTGGTTTTGACTCATGGTATTGACAAAGGCTAAATCTACATAAGGAGAAGAAGATCATAGTGCAAGAGTGTGCATAGGTCTGGGTTTTAATGAATACTTCACTCTAAAGTATATCTTCATGGAATGGGCAATAAACAAGCTGATTGATCCGAATTAATAATGCACCTATGAAGAAAATGATGAGGAGGGGATCTCAGATCTAAAATGACTATGTATCTTCTAGATCTCGCTATGGAATGCTTAGATTTAGGACTGGAGAATCTTTGGTCAAGCAAAGGATGAGATCTAAACTGTTTATCCGATCTAAAGAGCTGCACAAATTCCTTTAAAAGTTACATTCATATTTAGGTTTGTTTCATGAAAAGTGTGTATACATACGCAGATCTGCTTCAAGAAAAGCGCTTATGAAATCAAAGGTCAATTTTGAAACAGTTGCAGATCTATACGTAGGTTTGTCTCTATGAAAGCGCGTATATATTCAGGTTCAATGAAGTAAAAGCGCGTATGGAATCTAGGGTTTTGCTGAAGTACGTGGAATGAAATGTCTGATCTGTTTAGCTGTTTTACTGCTATCTGTCAATGATGTATTCATACAGATCTGGGTTGTTTGAATGTTGAGTATGTTGCTGATTATGTTGATTAAAGATCAAGTTTTTGGTTGATTGGTTGATGGTTCAATGAATGAATTGATGAGGTTATGTATGTTGAGCTTAAATGTGTGGAGTGGGTCCAGTCTAAAAATCTGATGAAAAGAGGCCTACAAGGTATATTGTATGGAAGCTGATGGATCCAGTATGAAAATTGATGAAACGTGGTCCATGATGGTGCTGAGGGTCGAAGCCGTCAGTGAGGGGGTTGTAGATCCCTTCCGCTGCAGCGCCTGCAAACGAGACAGGCACTCCCTTCCAAGAGAGGTCGGTAAACGAGAGCAGGGGCAGTAGCTCCCTTTCCAGAGAGCAGTAAATGAGACTGGGGGGTTGGAGCCCTTCCGTGAGTGGCCGGAGAACAGAGAAGGTCGCACTTTCTGCAGTGGGTGCTCGTATGTCGGTATGAGTCTGCAAGCAAGAAATTTGTAAGAAGTTTTTATAATAAATATTGAAGATGAGATTTACAAACACGTGGTCTTCTCCTGGGCCTGGTTTCCAATTTTAGAATGATTGTAAGGTTTGTGTGTTGCTTATGTGTGATGGTTTATTCTATTATTACCGCCATGTTTATTGCTTACTAAAAATCTCAAGGAATGAGTGACAATGACCTATAAAGAATTAAACGAATAATAAGATCTATGGACATATGCAATTTTTCTTAAGGATATCCGCGTGTATACGCGAGTTGGGTTAAATAAAGTAGCATATGGTTTTAAGAGAAAGAAAAAGTAAAAATTTTTCAGTCAGCTCTAAATATTGATTCACCCACCCCTCTCAGTATTTTTCCCAACATATCTGAGTTAAGGTTTAAACATTTAAACTTTATAGAATTAGGTTTCGTATTTGATGTTTAAACATCGATTGATTTGATGTGCGGAAAGCGCTGATAATTAAAGCTTCTATCAAAAGGTCCAACCTGCGGGCACAAACAGCACGTAGGATATCGAGATGAGTGCCTCTGCAGTTGACTGGGTTGACTGCGGGGATAATAGAGATGAATGGCGAAGATTAAGTGCAGGGGCACCAGCCGAATTTTTCCTTCGTACCCCGGGATATCCCGCAGTGATGTAAGGTACTAAATTGTTCACAGTTGGCTTCCACGTCAGATGGAATCAATGACTCACTGGCGTGTCTTGTCAGCATTAAATTTAAAACCCGTGCCACCTATTTAAGGAAGATTTCCACTTGTTTTCAAATTATTTGTAATTTGTCGCGCTGCACCCTGTTTCAGTTTTATGTTACCTGCACAAATTTGACCACCCTGATAATTGTTCCTGCAGAATTTTTCAGCCATGGCTAAACATTCTTCCCTATCAGGTTCAACTAGCCATATCCCTCTCATGGATACTGAGAGGGATATTCAAGATACCATGTGTTCTATAATTCACCTCCCTTTCTATCAGCAAGTTATCTTGAATGATAATGCTTCCCCTGTGTATTCTACCATGGTCAAGTATGGAATTTTGTCTGCATGCATTCCAAAGACCCATATTTGACCTAAATTTATCTATTGGTTGGTGTATTTCATGTATCCAGGGAAGTGTTTTGTCATGAATTCCCAAGGAGAGAACGTTCTGCAGGTGTCCACCCAGTTAATCCGCCAAGCCCTTTGCTATCTTGAGTAAGAGTCATCCATCCAATTTTCTGACGATTCGCTGGTACAATATTATGATAATCTTGCAGGTGAAGAATTTAATCAGTTCATGTTTTATTTGAAACCTGACATGAAGCAGTTTCAGCCAGATGGCAAAGAGTTTTCTATAGGGGTTTTTAATGATGAGACTTGTCCAGTATTAAGTAATATTGCAAAAATTTTGGGTAAAGATGATGATAATACAGTGGATAAATCAGTCCTAGGGATGTTTTCCATGATGATGAAGCCAGGAATGGTGCTGGATATTCCATCATATTGGCAGGAAGCAGTCAATTCACAGCTGATGAGCCTCTCATTAACAGGTTCTTTCAAATTTCCTTCATTGATTGTATATTTGTTCTTATATCAGAATGTGGAAGAATTCATGCATTTAGGTCTAAATATTATGGATGTAAGTCAAATAAGGCAATCAATGATATTATAGATAGATGTAGTTAGAAGGGAGCAAAATGAGGCTGGGTTGTTTGATTTTGCTAGCTATTACATGCCAATTGCATATAAAATGTTGAATGGAAGTCCTCCTCCCTATTTCTTACCTAAAGCTCAGGAGTTTCTGCATTTAGGAAATAATTGCAAATATGGAGATTGGCTTTTTTTTGAGGAATATTCTGAAATAAGGCTATATGGAGAAAGTGTTGAGCCTTATAGACTCCCAATGTTTGTACCAATGAGGCTTTTTGCTTTAGAGTTCATTATATAGAGCCTAAATGTTGATCAGGTTCATTTCGTGCCTATTAAGAAAGGACATATGTATAAATTACCTATGATTGTAGGCCCTTTCATAGTCAATATGAGGCAGGCATTTGATGATGTAACAAGAATTTTAGATGAGATGCATATGCTACTAGGAGAAAGTTGGGCTTATGACACTTATAGTGTGATTTCAAATAGAATAATTGAGAATGGGTACTCTACTTTCATTCATGAAAGTAGGCCAGAACAAGAGAAGATAGCAAGTAAAGGTGTGATGAGTTCAGTAGGTGCAAACATTCAAACTCCCATCATAGCAGAGAAAACAACTAAAAGAACCAAAGAATTAGTTATTGATCTAGACGATGAGGAGTAGGGAGCTAAGAAGAGAAAAAAGCTTACTGAAGAACCTACATCTAATTCACCTAGTTTTTCTTTACAATTGGGAGAAGAGAAAAATGCTCTTGCTTCACCCAAGAGTCAGGAAGCTTCTCATGAACAAGTGCCCTTGATCAAACAATTGTTTTCACAAATTGAGGAAAGAAATCAAAGGATGAAGGCCAGCATGGAGGCCCAAGCTGAACATCAAGTTGCTGCTGATCAAACAAGATTTTTGAATGTAATGGATCTTGAGAAATATCAATTTAGAATTTCCCTGTCACATCCTACAGATATTTCAATTGGTTCTTCCAACAGTTTTAACACTGTAAATGTGACTGTGGATGTGAAGAAAATCCCACTGATGGATAAAATGAATTTTCATATGAAAACATGTCAGTTGATTGTAAATGACCTCACAAAGACTAATGCAATGGCAATAAAGGTAGAGAATATGTTGGGTAAAGTAATTAAACAGTTGAAGTTAGAGAAGGCTAACTCAAGAGCCTTTACAGTTCAGAATGAGGAATTGAAGAAAATCATTATAAAGATTGGAGTAGACCCTAGTGACGAGACTGCTATGTATAAATTCATGCAAAGTGCTGAGGTAGAAATATCCACATTAAGGAAAAAGTTAAAATTACGTACTGGAGAAAATTTGATGGCTGTAGAAGTTGCAGAGGTAGAGAAGGAAAAGGAAAAGTTGTTGCAGCAACTCATGCAGAAGGATGAAAAAATTTCCAAAATAAAGAAGACTGCAATTTCATTGCAAAACCATATTGATAATCATTATTGTACTTTTGTTTTTCCTACAGGTGATGAAGATCCTCAAGCACAAATTTTTCAATTAAATACTGAGTTGCAGATGGCTGAAAGAGATCGAAAGAAGGCTCAAACAGATCTGGATACTGCAACAAAGTTGATGAAATTCATAGAAAATGAAACTGACAAATACAAAATGGATTTCTGAAATGCTGAAGCTAAGATTAAAAATCTCAAAGAAAGACTGAAAGGAAATATCTCACTGATACAAGCTAAAGATATCATTTGGACTGATATCATTTCAGAAATGAAATCTAATTGGTGCTTCCTGATGATAATTGCAAAAGAGGAAAGCCTTATTTTAGAATGTGAAGAACCAATCATGTCTGATAAGAAAAAATGAATTAATAAAGCCATTTTGGCCAAAAGATTCATTGATTTTATTAATTCTAAATCAGATCAGGAATTAGAGGAGAATGACATGCAAGACAGAATGTTGTATGTAGTAGAAATTAATAAAATTATTGTCAGAAATGATCTCAGAAAGGCTGCAGAAAAGAAGCTAATGGAAATCAAGGAAGCAGTAAGTCAATTTGATAAGTAATTTGATAAAATGACAAGAGCAGGCTTGCCATCATGTTGGGGAGCTGAAGGAAATATTTTGCCATGGAATTCTTATGAGAACTTACTAGTATTGACAAAAAGCAAAGTTGATAATGGGCATGAAAAGACTCAGGTGCTTAAAGGAGAAACAATGGTCAATTTCTTGCAAAGACTTTTTCAACTCTTGTGGATGGTAAAGACTCTTTTCTCAGAAAGGCCATCCTATGATCGAATCACTGCATTCATAATGGAATATCACAATCTGACACATTCATCCAGGACAAAAGTAGAAATATGGAAAAAGTGCAGAGCTTGGAAAATAGACCTACCAAAAGGTTCAACATCAAAGAAAGACAAATTAGTTGACCCAGGAAAAGAAGCCACATCATCAGCAATTCCTATATATTAGGTTATTTGTTTTATTTCCTGAAGACAGTGTAATTGTTATAAGATATTTTCAAGGCATGTCGTGAACAGCCTTCGGAGTCCTAAGTAGTTTTGGTAGTTAGGATTGGTTACAGCAGTTCCAAATTGCTTTTTATTGTATTTAATGTAATTTTCAAGAGAAGGAAAGGTTCTGAGTTTTGGACCTTCAGAAAATTATTTTTGTACTCAGAGATTCAAAGATTAATGAATGAGTAAGCAAGTTTCTAGCATTTTGTTTATGTTGAAATGTATTCAAGTTTACATTATCTGTTTTCTATCTATGAATAAAACAAAGTTATGAGCAGCAGGTCTCTTTTTACTTCTGTATGTAAGAGTTAAAAACCTTAATTGGCACTCCTTTGTTTTAACTATTTATTTCATATATTTCTTATGGGGTTTGAGATGATATTTTATGTATAAAACAACATATCAGTTTGGGCTTCTTCTTTCATTTTCTTCTAGTCACTTCATTCAACATCGACAAATGGTAGCATTGTGAAGAATTCACCATATTTGATATTTAAGGTTTTGATTATAAATACTTGAGGGTTAATAAAACAGAGACATATATATTTGTGACATAATCATATAAATTTCCTAAGCACTGATTCCTTATCACAGCTAAGGGATTGTCTCTTAAGGTACAACAGGGAGTATGCATGCCTTCATTTTGCAGACCTTTATGAGGAGATTCTCATGGGAGGGCTCATCTATGGACCTCACTTTCAGCCTACTCACAATGCATGGAAAGAAATATATTTCTGTACTTATTGATCATTTCATAAAGTATTTGCATCTTCTCACCATCTATGTACAGTGCATTGATCCACAAGAGGGCAAGATTATCTTTGGGTTTCATGGTCATTCTAGTACCAACAACAGTGATGGGGATAGCCATCTCTTGAATGGCTTGGGGCAAGTGTTGTACTATTCTTTGTATGCTCAGTTGATAGACAATGCCATTTACTATTTTCTAGTAGATGAGATGACATGCACAACTAGAAACCTGTGGGGAGACAACTTGCCATGTTATATTTTGAAACAACAGTTAGAAAAACTGCACTGTGATTACTTGAGAGACTGTTGGTACCTTCCAGCACTATGTAAAACCTTAAATACCTCTCTCATTTGGATTCCATTTGATGATAATGTCCTATTCATTTTATATGGAATGATTTGGGCAAGAACCAAAGAGTGGATCTTTGAGGATCCAATTTCATTTTTGTTTCATGAAGGCAACATTATTGCAGCCCAAATTCAACAACAGCTCTACACTTATTAGAAGTGGAGTGAGAGACAGTGTGGGATGGAAAATTTGATCCATCATGTTCAGCTATGCAGCCCACCTACTTTGCAGGAGCCAAGGTGGAGGAGATCTTTCATGAGTTGCCATGTTGGAGGGTGACTCATTTTGTATGGATAATAGCTTGGGGATGGAGGCTTCACATGGGAATGATAGTTCCCAATATATTTCAGATTCCATGCCTCAAGAATGCCTATATATAGAACATTGTTTCCTCCATGGGTATTTTACTTCTTCATGATGATAGCTATTTGGGATGGTCACCAAACGCTAACTTGCATACTTGGGAGGAGAAACTTGGGGATTTATTGAAGAGACATCATCTTGTTTCTTGGAGGAGTTTATCATATGAGGATTCTACAGGAGGAGGAGAGCAGGCTCTTCAGTTCTGTCCTTGCAGTTTCTTGAGGACAAGAAAAATTTGGGAGGGGAGGACAGTAATATTCCTAAATTCGCATGCAACTAATTGGAATATTAATTTTGCTCTTGTCATTTATTTAGATGAATAAATGGGTAGGGAGGCCCATAAATCTCTTTGGTAGGCATAAAATCCCTCTTAATGTGAAAATGGATCATATTAATAGCTGGATAAATCACCCTCATGTGTGAACAGGGGCTAATGCATGTGCATAAGGTCAAGTTTGACCAAGTCAACAACTCTGGTATGGAGGGATTGGATCATCAATAAGAGACAACGCAGTGTGAATGGAAGGAAGACTCCATGATAGTGGAAACCCTAATGAGTGGGACTCAAGGTGAGAATTCTCACATTTTATATAAGGAGGGCAAGGCAGCCATAGTGGGTATGTTATTGATTATTGATTTTTTGGTCTGCATGACTTCTTGCATTCTTCAGTTGTTTAGTTGGGCTTGCAATACTGTTTAGCACAGGGTGTTCCCGAGTGAGGATGCCACCTCTTCCCTTGAGGTAGCCTCTTGGAAGAGTATTTTACTCTCATTTCTACATATCCAAAATTCTGACCAAGCTTCAGTCTTCAGCTACAACGCAGTTTCTGTTCAGATTTTTGTTGTGTTGCAGGGTGTTTCAGTGGAGGGTTATGAAACCCACTTTCTGAGATAGTTTTTCAGAGGAGGAAGCATTCTTCTCTTTGGGAGATCAGCAAGGGATGTTCTTGATATTTCTTTCACATATTGGCACCATTCCAACCTATTACAATCATCTACAACACAGATTCCCTCTTTGACTGCGTTATTTCAGTGAGAATTTGCAGAGGAGGTTTGAGTGCTTGTTTTGGAGGGTGAGATCTTCAGTGTTGAGATTAGTCTTTCACGTGAAGGATCTATTGGAGGATATCTATTCATTTACTTATCATATTCAGCCATCTACATACAATGATTCAATTGCAACTATTATTCAACCCTATGGATGCTTTCTGACAATTTCATATTTTGGGTATTTCAATAAATCCTTCCTGGGTTCTCTTGGAAAGGTGTTTAGGAGTCTCATTAGGGTAATTTTGAGGTCTAAAATGGGCCTCCTAAGAAAAATGTACAACCAAAATAAACTTTATAAGAACTAATAGGATTCAAGGTGATGATGTCAACCATGGGGGATGGTTCACCATTTTTTAAATAAAAGAGTAAAAATATTAAAAAATAATAAAATAATAAAACTACTTTTTCAACTCGTATTTTCAAATTATCTCCCAATGTTTTTACTCAAATTTGGAGCTAGAGTAATCGTTGGATCAAAAATATAATCCCCATCCAAGGAGTACCCATGTTGCATAATTTCAATGGACCCTGCTATGCGAAAAATGAGAAATACATGAAAAAACGTGATTGCAATCACATTTTTCATGTATTTCTCATTTTTTCATATAATTGGGTCCATCGAAAGTATGCAACATGGATACTCCTTGGATGAGGAATTAAATTTTTAATCCAACGAGTACTTCTGCTCAAAATTTGAGTAAAAACTTTGGGAGATAAGTTGAAAATACAAGTTTAAAAAGTAGTTTTTTCTTTTTTCCGTCTAAAATTTGATGATGTCATGAAATATTATTTTATTATTTCCACTATTATTAAATAATTTCCTTAGGAGGCCCATTTTAGACCTCAAAATTCCCCTAATGAGATCTTCACTCCTAGCATTGTTTGAGCTATATAACAACAGATGTACATTGATCTACCTTTATGCAGCAGTTTATGCCCTAAAACTGTGTTGTCATGGCCCATGGCACTGGTATAGTAGTATTTCTCATGTATTAGCATATTTTCCTATTGGTGGCTTCTTTCATATTTCTTGAGTGACTTGATCCTCAAGATCTTGTGCTTAACTATTTGCTGATATATATATAAGAAGATGGCTATACATTTGTCTCATGTAATGGTGTATTGATTTATTCACTACTCTTTCCATTATTGTGTTCACATATTGTTGCTTCCCCATTTGGGAATATTACATCGAGGACACCATTGTAGCTTCGATCTTAACAAATAAAAAAAATAACACCTGGAATATAATCCTTTTTCTGAATCTGATTTTTTGCTGATGTGTCTCCTTCTGTTTTGGCTGTGATGTCCTAACAATCTGCATAAATGCATCTCCACCCATCTCTGCCCCTTCTTTTTCCTTTCAAACATTGTCATCATGTCACTTACTACCCAACTCTACCTCTTCTTCTTGTGCCTGTTGCGTTTCGTCTTCTCTTCTCCTTTGCTTTGTGTCAGGTCACATACCGCAGTCTTTCTATCCGCGTTCAGACTTTCTTCCATTATCAAGGTGTAACCGCTTTTAAGAATTCTACACGTAGTGTCGGGTATATTTCCACCTGATTCTACTCCCGCATTCACCCTTTTCTTCATAAACTGCTGCAAGACTTGGACTTGAAATATATTTTATTCACCTCTGAAGAATGCATTGCATCCGCTTTCTATCGTATTTTGGCATTTCACCAGTTTTACGTTATAATCCTCCTTTTCCTCCTCCAATGCGATTTAACATAGGAAATTCTTTACATTGGGATTTGAAATCCTTTTGAGTTCACCTTTGAAAGTACATTGCATCTGGGCTCTTTATCACACTTCGCAAGTTTTAATAATTTCACAATATTTGCGATTTCGCGATTTCGCAAATCGGCCCGAAACCTTATCACATTCGATGTGTGATATACTTCACATTGCATTGCCACCTCCCTTATTTATCACATCGAAACTTAGATTGCTTAGCATGAGAAGACTTAGCAATAAACACAAAAAATCACCGATGTGCGATTTGTGCCAACAATATTCTGTTATCTAGTCCATCCATTGCTCGCTATCATTTCTGTGACTTGATCCTCATCGTCCATCTCTACTTCACTCCGGTTTTTCGACTTGACCCATGTGCTCATGAATTTCTCCATTTTCCGACTTGATTGGTTGAACTGCATGTGCCCTCGTGCACTTCTCTGAACGCAAACAAGCTCGACTATGCTTGTGTGTTCTCGACTCCTTCATGCCTTTGCTTCTTTGGTTTTGGTTTGAGTTCACATGTGACGATGAATCCTAGTTGAGCTTGTGGTTTTCCTTTAGAGCATATTACAAGTATTCTTGAAATTGTAACAATTGTTCATCAATAACCTTGAATTTATCAGAACCTCTTTTGACTTTTAGCTAAGTCAAATTAGGCTACAACATCTAGCTCCAATTGGGGACAACACCTTGGTAGCCAACTGCTGAGAAATTGTAGATCAATAGCCTTTATTGGGCATGGAGTCAATTTCAAATGGGAGTTGATTCAGTATGAAATGCTCTCGAAACCTGCTCTGCTTTGGACCCCTTCCTTTATTCTTAAACTGAAAATACTGAACCAAAAATACTGCAACTAAAAATGCTCAACTTATGAGCTTATTTATGCACTACTCCTACATATGTGTTCATGTTTGAACTCAATCAGGTGAATTCAGACTTCCAGTGGCACCAATCCAACTTCTGCATGTTAGACCTAATGCCTTCATGCTATTGAAATTTGAAGATAATAATAGGGAGGTAATACGATAGAAAGTTTCTGAATGCAAAGCTTGCACATACCTTTGCATAAATATTTGGATCCCAATCGAGTTACTTCTGTATCGTTTGCTCTTTTGGATCCTTATAAATGATGGGACCAATTTTCTGCTTTGCCTCCTTTTCTTGAACATCTTGTTGATGTAGACCTCTTTGAACATGGAATGTTTACTTGACATTCGACTCCTTATTGAGGTTGTATGTGAGAAAGGTTGATTGTTGTTTTCTGCGACAACCATTTAGGCCAGAAAGAAAACTAAGGTTTGTTCCTCATAATTATGATTTTCTTTGTATAATTTCAATTCTTGACAAAGATCTAAATCCTTATGCAAACACACAGGAGTTCTTCTAGTTTCTTCTCTATTCACAAAATCATTTAAAAATTTATGAAAATTGTAATGATCTTCTGGGCTTTCATAGTGTAGTTCATTTGTTGCAGTTTTTGACCAGAAGCTTCCAAAATGTTTAACTTCTCATGTTCCAACAATACAAGAATCCTACGACACCTTTTGAAAATCTTGTTCCTCTCTGAATTTGCATTGTCTTGTATATCTATTGCAATGTTTTCTTAGTGACCCCCTTGTCTTGAACGAAAAATGTTCTTTCTATATGACGGAAAAATTTCTACAAGCCCACACATTATCCTCAATTTCTGCCATAAATAAACACCAGCTCTAGAGTGCAAGGCTTTCTCTCCTTAAGATAAAGAGCCAAGACAACAGAAAGAGCCCTCAAATAGTAAACCATAGCCACAGCTTCAGGAGGTCAAATTTTTTTGGCATGCTGAAATAATTTTTTTGAAACCTCCTATTAAACTCAGCGCTTGATTCATTACTCTTCCTCTGGATAGAATATAATTCTAAAAGGTGTTTTTCAAATGACTTATGCTCACCCCAATATCTAAGAAATATATCTTGAAAACCTTGCCATTAACTAATTGAACTTGCTTCCAAACACTGGAACCATCGCTGAGAACCTTTCTTTAATGAATGAAAAAACATCCTTAAAACCATGTCTTCATAAATAATTTGAAATTTTTCTAGAAAGTACTAAAATTCTAAGAGATTTTGTTCAGCTGAAATATCCTCCTCCTCTCCAGAAAAACTTGGCAAAAATTTGAATCCTTTTGAAGGATACTGATGAAGAAATGTGGGTAGGACTAAGGGTTTGAAAATCACCTTGGTTCCAAGCTGGAAAGAAGCAGATTGTTGATGAGGTAGAATATTATCACCCAAAGATGATGAATTCTCACCTTTATGCCCAGACTGTGACAAATTATCTTAAGGAATTGTAATGCAACATTCATCTCTCCTCTCATATTTAGGAGATAAAGTTGTGTCAAGATCAATAATACAATCGGAAGAAAAATATTCTTTCTCCAATAAGGAATGTGCATTTTGGGCTTTATAATCTTCTGAGAATATAAATCAGGAAACAATATTCTTGATATGTAAGGTAAAATATACCACCAAATTGATAATGAAAAATAAAACTTCCTTTAAAAGATTCAAACTTTGACATCTATATTTTCCATGGTGCTTTCTCATTTTCTTATCCACCGAATTCCTCATCTAATGAAACCTTGATCAGAGGATTCGCCAGGTGAATAATAAACAACCAAATTTGTATCTAAATCTTGTTCACCATCAATAAACATATTTCAATACCGAGGGTAAAATAACTTCATGCCTTTGTTCCCGGCAGAGGCACTATAAAATGTCGTATCTTAAGAGATAATCCCTTGGTTGTTAAAGGAATCAGTGCTAAAGAAATTTTAAAAGTTGTTGGGCCACTAATATATCATTATTATTACCACTTTTGAATACCTATTTCATCCATTTCTACTCTTATTTATCATGTCATTTATCATATAATTCAATTTTATAATTATTTATGCTCTTATGGATAAATATTATTTCTTCTCCTTTATTTTTAATAAATTGATGATTATTATGCATGATTTTATCAATGATGGTTTATTAATATATTTTGTAACATCACTCAACATTTTAGCCTCCAAGATATTTGCTAGATTGCAGATTTGATCTCCAGCTCATCATCAAATATTTCAACTCGGAAATTCACTCGAATAAGAAGTGTTAGTGTTGCATTGGAAATTATGGGAAAATGGAGAAGAATTTGGAAAATCCAAAACATGGGTTTTGTCCAGAACTTTGTCTAAGAACGATTTACCCAAATTCAGTCAGTATTAAGAGAAATGGAAGGTTTTCTGAGAACGATTTTCCCAGATTCGCGATTGTGGCCGTTTTCCAAATTCTTCCAGTTGCAATACCAAATTCGACTTGTTCCTGTTGAATGATTGATGGAAATATCTTTTTTTGTTGATCAAGTTGTTGGGGACAATCCAATATTGTTATGAGGGATCATATTTACTATTTAATTTCTCCTCTTTTTGGTTATAAAAGGAGACATTTGTAAAAGAAAGGGGATCGTTGTTTCTTTTCGAATTGTAAACTTAATCACAAACAATGTTGTTGAAAAACACGATTACATTGTAATGCTGCTCCAGTTTAATAATTAATTGAAGTTGTTGTTTCCATTCACATCATCTGAAGTAGATTGAGAAGTACTTGTTGGTGGTTAAGGGCCCGACCCCTGGTAGCATGAACTGCTCCTTTGTGTTATATTTCCGATTCTTGCAGAGTGTGATTGACTTGATAAATGCCTGTTACTGTGAGTTCATTTCATTAGCTGTTTATCATCTTACTGTATTTATGTATTACGCATTCTGTTTATGAGTTATTTCATTATCGTGTGATCTGAATCTTATTTTTTACAGCTTGGATTATTTGAGACAGCATATTGCCTTACTTAGATCATCCGTAAGAGTCTAATTATCGCTATTGGATTCTCAGAAGTGATATTGGTTATGTCTTAATTGATTCACAGTTCCATGCTTAATAGTTTACTGTTTTATTGCTTTATAATCTTCGTGTGTTGCATTGTTGAATTGCGTTGCCGTTCCTTTCCAATTTAACAATAATCTTGATCCCTATATAACTTATCTTTTTATGCTTTAACAGAGCTTCGTTGTTCAACATCTGTTTTTCCATTCCATTTGTTGTTCCATTCTGATTGCTGTTCATTTCGGATTGCTATTCAATAGAATTTTTTGTTCAAATTCATTAGATAGAGTTTGTTGTTCATTCCAGACTTTGCTATTCATCTCTATCAAATAAGATCTAATATTCATTTCTGTTAACTAGTTTATTGTTTATTCCTTTTTGCAAGTGATTGGTTTTGCTTTAGTATAGTTTGCAGTGAGCTTGTTTATTCCATTTCCATTTCAGCATTGTTAATTTAATTTAGTTATCATTTCCATTTAATTGCTTTAGTGTGGAGTGTAAGATCATCAACTGTAAAGGACATTGGTTATTGCTACCTACATTCTCAGATTGATTGTCTTGTTCTCATTTGATTTCATTTACATCATTTTCCAAAGGAAAGAGTTATTACTATTGCATCCTTGACTGATGATTGCTGAGTGAGTGATTGGATTTTATAGCCTTAAGTTTCATATTGTTGTAATTAGATTTCATTTTCAGCATCCCTTTACTCTTGTATTTGAAAGATCTATACTACATTTTAAGAAACATTACTCTATGGGATTATAGCGTGCACATACTGTGTACACTCTTGAAATAAGAGGACTTGCCCGGGTTGATAATTAATGTGGGATAAATAGGAGTTTTAAAAGGAACCTTTTAGCACCCAACATTTTGGCGCCGTTGCCAGGGAGAGTGTTGCTATTTGACAGATAGTGATGTATGTTTGATGTTTTTATACTGTGAAAGAATTGGGTATTAAAAACGGAAGCTAAGAACCTGCATAACGAGCAGGTAATATTCTTGCTCCTCCACCCGCTTTTCAGCAGAATTGCATAGGAATTGAAGTAGGAATTTTAGAGGTAGAATTTTTGAAAAAAATCTTATAATTCCACTCGAATGGTGGTGTAAGCACCACCCATTTCATTAACCAATTGACAGGAACATTTGAAGGAGGAGCCTCAAAGAAACACATGAGGTACATCTTCTATTATGGTAAGAAATGGCTCACATTTCAACTTTTGAATTCCCTATCAAAGATCTAGGAGGAGTGACACAAATGCACATAATTCCCCCAACCTCTCTACCAAATTTTCATGGTTTGACAAATTAAGATCCAGATACATTCTTATTTGAGTTTGAAATACTTTGTACCGGATATGATTATTGTACTAATGATCAAAGGTTGAAAGTGTTTCCTCTTACTCTAAAAGGAGCAGCTCTCTGATGGTTCATGAGCCTAGGTGGGAACTGCATCCAAACATGGGAGGACATGAAGAACATATTCTTGAAGAAGTACCAAGACTACTGCAAATCCAATGAAGATATTTTTGGTATGATACAAGGGGAAGATGAAAGCTTGGAGGACTATGTAGAGCGATTTCAATATAACCTTCAAAAATCAAAGCATAAGCATTTGGAAAAAGAGATCTTGAAAACACTCATTCTTAAAGGAATCAAAGATGATTTTTTAGAACTCTTAAATCTGATAGGAAAAGGTGATGTTTTTCAGTTATCATATGATGATGTTTGTGAATTGTGCATAAGGTATTCAAGAGGAATTTCCAAGGCTAGTAAGAATTCTAGAGAAGTTTCTTCTTTCTTTTCCAAATTTACTACAAGAACAAGAGACATAAGAGCTGAAATCAATGTTTTATTTGAAAATTTTAAATATGATTTCATTAGCTCTCTAAATTCACAATTGAATGTTTTGCAGGTTTAGAAAAATCAAGAATTTGATGAAGTGTTTTGCCCTCATTACCGAAAGGAGCATCCCATAGATAGTTGTTCTTCCTTATCTAGGATGGAAGTAGCATATCAAAGAGATGGGGAAGTTGCAACAAGGTCAAAACCATGGAAATCATGGCCTACAGGTATGGTTCAAAACACTTCCTCTCCATTCTCTTACTTGCATAATCCATTATGGAATACTCATATGTTAGGGCAGCCATGCTAATCTCAATATAACCACCACCAATCTTGTCTACAAGTTTGGCATGGTTCATCTTATGATTGCATGACTACTCTCCCTCATCTTGTAGCACAAACACATCTTCCAGCTCTTCCACAACATCTTGTTTTCCTATCAAAATCATCCATTCAACCCAATCAACTACATCATCAAAATGCTCCATTCCCTACACAATTTCCTGCTCAACTCATTCCACACCCTCACCATAATAAAACAGTACAACATGCTTACAGTGTTGAACTACAAAATTTACCCACCCTTCCCACCCATTCTATCTCACATGCACCATTGGAGAAAACTTATACTGAGATTTAGAATGTATCAAATCCAAAAATTGTAGAGGTTATGAAAGAAAATGAGGTTTCTTCTAGCCTGCATCAACAAGCCATTTTAAACACTCAAGAACTTCATGATATGACGGCTATGGGAAATCAAGAAAGTAAGGGATACATTGAAGATTGGTTTCACTCCATTTGTTTGTAGCATCACTCCATACTTCAACAATTTTTGGCACCATCTTTTCAAGGGAAGTTGGTTTCTCATACCGTAATTTTTATTAACATGCATTTTTCAAATTTGGGTATGTAAATACTTGAAGCCTTATTTCGAAAATGGTTACAATGGAAATACTCTTATACGTAATCATATTCATTTTTAAAATCAGAGTAGGCTAGTGAAAAAACAAAATAAATAAGGAAATAAAATAAACACATTTTTTTATTTTATTTTTGTAAAAATAGAAATAACTGTTTTTGTTGCAACACGTTGTGGAAATAAACATTGATGATAAATATTTTAATTCATTTGTGTATGTAGATGTATTATATTTAAAATAAAAATTCTACAAACACTTATATTCATTTTTATCACCAATATGGAAAAATTTCTTGAATATCATAATTTTTTGGCTTACGGGCTTGATGAAATTTCTGAAAACAGAGTTGGGACAGTCATGTTTTGAGGGATAAAAAGTGAATATTTTTAAAACCTGTTTCTATCCTAAGTATCCCTTGATCTCTACTTTGCAACCCAATTTGAATCACTCAATTTGGATTTGAAACAAAAAACTTATAACCAAAACATTGACAACGTGTCTAGTAGGCAGCTCAGGAATAGAGTTGGGATAGTCAGTTTTTGGAGACCTAAATGACTATATTTTTAAAACATTTTCTTATGGTAGATTCTTATATGAATCTAGTTTACAACGCAATTTGAATCACTCGATTTCGATATCGTATGAGGAATTTATGACCAAAATATTGACTTCTTATAATAAATCAGCACTCTTAAAACTTTGTTTTTCCAGCTGTTCATTAAAGTATTTGACCCATCAATTATTCTTGTCTTAAAAACATGTTTCTATTGAAGATCAATAAATGAATCTACTTTCATTTCCAATTTGAATTAGCTTAATCCGTCATCAAACGAATAATTTATGCTTGAAATATCAACTGTTGGTCTGAGCTGGAAAATCGAAAATGACTCTATTATGCAGGTTGTTCTAAGAAAATTTAACATACCATTACATGGAATTTTTAAAACCTATTTCTATTGGAGACATATCTTAATGCAATTTTATTTGGCTTTGGAATCACTCAAATCGGACAAAAAATAAAGAATTTATAATTGAAACACTGCTGGTTAGAATGATTGGCCATTACTCTTCTGCAGATAAGTAATTAATTTTACCGCGGATTTGTTTTATAGAGTAGCTACTTGTTAGTTTTTTTGCATAATTATTTGATTGGGGGAGCCCAATCACCTCTCTTTCTCCATAATTTAATGTTTTAATGCAGGTAGACACTCGTTTTTTGCAGGTCTTAGCAGAACAAAAAAGGTCAATTTATGGAGGAGCGATTTTTGAAAGAAATTTTAGTGAAACAAGGGCATTTCATCCAGTTCATTACTTACAATATTCATAATAGAAGAAATGAAGAATTGGTTTCCAATTGAAGATTCAGGTCATTGCTGTCAAAACATTTTTTCAAAAAGATCATTTTTTTCCATTGACAGATTGATATTCCCTTAGGAAATAACATCATAGCTGTTGTAACTTAATGAAGTGTTGTTTTTTTTCTGATTTCTTTTATATTTTTGTTTTTCAGGTATTGATCCCTTCAAATTATAGTTTCCGCTCCATTGGAAATTGCACAATAAGGACCCCACCATGCAAGTTTCAATTGCAGAAGGTAATTCTTCGGCAGCACCAATTCTATAAAAAATTACTTTTTCTTAAAACCTGTACATAAATTTGTCTTTCTATTTGATTGGATTTGCTTGACAATAGATTGTACATTAATTTTGTTCTTTCCTCTATTTTTTTTCCTTTGTTGTTTCCTACAGCAATTTCTGCGTGCATTTTCTTTGTTGTTGGGAACAACACTTTTTTTGTGTGCCTTTATTTTTCATGTTGTTCCTCTTAAAGAACAGTTGTTGTTTCTCTTAAGGAACAACAGTCGTCCCTCTTAAGAAACAACAATCTTGCGTGCTTATATTTGTTTGTTGTTTATCTTAAGGAACAGTAGTCGTTCCTCTTAAGAAACAACATGTTTGTGTGTTTCTTTCAAAAAGAACAACATTTCCGTTGATTTTTTTTATGTTCCTTTCAAAAGAAACAACAGTTTTGTTGTTCCTTTCAAAAGGAATAGCACTTTTGCCACATGTTTTTGTTGTTTCTTTCCGAAAGAACTTCAGTTTTTGTTGTTTGTTTTTGTTGTTCATTTCCAAAGGAACAACAGTTTTTGCCACCTGTTTTTGTTGTTCCTTTCCAAAGGAACAACATTTTTCCCGCATGTTTTTGTTGTTTCTTTCAAAAGGAACATCATGTTTTTTTGCCGACTTTTTTTTCCGTCCATTTTCAAAAGGAACATCATTTTCGCAGATTGTTTTTTTTG
The DNA here is from genome assembly GCA_034641835.2 of Pinus albicaulis. Lineage (NCBI taxonomy): Eukaryota > Viridiplantae > Streptophyta > Pinopsida > Pinales > Pinaceae > Pinus > Pinus albicaulis. The sequence continues at coordinate 15,091 of JAXQQM020070270.1, read as the reverse complement.
TTCCTCTTAAGGAACAGTAGCTGTTCCATCTAAGGAACAGCACTTTTTGAGTGCATTTTTCTTGTTTTAGAACAACATTTTGAGGATTTTTGTGAATTCTTCATGACTCTTTTAAAGGCAAACATACAATTTATGCAAAGACACAAAAATTAGAGGTTACTGGAATCAGCAAATCAAGAGAAATTGTAATTTTTAAGAAATTGTTTTGTAGTGATAAGAAAAAGAAATGGCATAACCATCTATATCACTTTTTTGTCTTTATTTTCACTAAAATTAATATGATCGGTTATCTTTATCATGTTGGTTCTTCCCTAAATCTTCATAACTCTCTTTGATTTTTATTTATTGAATAAGAATAAGGGCATACTTTCTCTATTGAGATGTTCAGACTTCTTCCACCATCCCTACTCTTAAGGAGTGTTGAGCCATCCTCTATACATAAATAGGGAAGTGCTACATGAAAAAAAGAAGAAAAAAAATCTCTATATGATTACTAACATTTCTATGATATGGTAGATGGAGGATAGGGGGTCTCATCAAGAGCCAGCCTACCATGATCATAAGGGAGCAGTGAAGTGGCATTCCCATTATGGCCACCACACCAGGGATATGATCCAATGGACAACTCAGAAAAATAAAAAGTCCTTGGAACAGGAGGTCTCATCACGAGCCGACCTGCCCACCTTTCACTCCTTCCTAGTGAATGGCATTGTGATTCATCTGGTTCCCAAGCCAGCATAGTGGCCTCCATCATGACATCACACAGCACTTCCCTAGGCATAAATAAAGGATAATGGTTCCAAGGGTGAGAAAGCAACTTTGTCAAGGTTATAGACACCTGTGGGAAACAGAGCTCTGCTGATGGTATTGGAGTCATATTTTTCACAAATCAATAGTAATGATAAACCCTTTTCTTATATCTTTATCTAATATCAAATGAGAGTATGCTCCTAAACCCTTTGTTCAGAACCTCTTATGCATGAAATTTATTTATAAATCGATCATAATGGTTTATGTGGATAATGACCGCATAAGTACTTTTTTCACATCAGCTGTCATTTTCCCTTATTTTCGAATCATTATATAAACATTTCCATATCTACTCACGATTTCAAAATATGCATTGATTTCAGTAATGCGATAATTTGTTGATCATATCATAAGTATGTATGCCTTTCCATGTTGTACAATTTTTGTGCAGTACGCTACTCTTCTATTTGCCAGTCGAGGGCAACCTATCATCTTTCAGGGGGGGCACGGATGCCCTTTAAATATGCCTGCATGTGGGTCGAATCCCAATATTCATACTGCATTTCTACAGAAGTTTTTTTGATTGAACTTTTGGCATACATATTATCTGTTGCTCTTCAAAATTAACACTATGGATTCAAGAAAATTGCATGCAGAGTCGTGATTTGGCTACAGGAGAACAACAAGTATGGGGGGGACAATTCTATTCGCAGCATGACCACACTATTGCAACTAACAGCAAAGGCTCGCACAACTTGCAAATGCGCACAATTATTCAGACATGATGTGCTTGTATGGCTTCCACCTTTTGCATCACTTTCAGTATCCGCTTAGCCTACATCAGCTTCAACAAAGGCCAGTCCCTACATGTCATTCCACATTTTTTTCGGAGGTAACACTTGAGGTAAAATAGCATAATTTTCTGATTTATTATGAATTTAGGAGAATTTCATGAAAATCCATTGAGCATTATTTATCATCATTCCTTCCACATCTTTACCACTTCCCATTTTTCAGAGACATATCATCTTTCAGTTTGGGGGAGTGTTGCTTTCCTTTATTTCTTTCTTATGACCATGTCAGTAATATTCTTTATCATCCATTGATATTCTTATTCATTCTCAACACCTCCCTTATTCCATGTTGTTTTACACCAAGCATAGATTTCAATAGATTGTAGCAACCACCTCTCTTTGTTTTCTAGCATTGCATGAGGACATGCTAATTCTTCAGCTTGGGGGAGGAATTGCTACACATGATGGATGTTTTCTACTTTATTTCTCATTTAAGGCATACAATTTCATTTTTATACAGTGCATAAATTGATTTGCATATATCTTTAAAACTATGAACTAAATTCTTGTGATTTCTGGATAACAAAGAGGTATCATTAAAACACACAAACCCAGATAATTTCACGCCAAATTAGTTCATAAAATTTTGAAAATTATGCACTATCACCTACAACCATTTTGTTTATATCTCATGATCTGTGCATCAAAACGATCTGATTTTTGATAAAATGGTTAATGAAGTTTGTTGTTACTTATATCACATTTTTCTGCAGCTTCATATACATATAGTTGAATGTCAATTGTAAAAATTATTACGTATTTATCAATATTGCTAAAATTGAATATTCATTATTTGAAGAAAAATTCATTTGTTCCATCCATTTCATGAGTTGGGATGAACAATTTTTTTTGCTTGGTTAACACATGGGTTTTGTCTTTGGGTTGCATGAGGACATGCAATATATTCAGTTCTGGATTGCATGAGGACATGCAATATATTTAGTTTGGGGGTGTGTTGGGCCGCTAATATGTCATTATTATTACCACTTTTTAATACCTATTTCATCCATTTCTACTCTTCTTTAACATGTCATTTATCATAATTTATCATATAATTCCATTTTATAATTATTTATGCTCTTATGGATAAATATTATTTCTTCTCCTTTATTTTTAATAAATTGATGATGATTATGCATGATTTTATCAATGATGGTTTATTAATATATTTTGTAACATCACTCACCATTTTAGCCTCCAAGATATTTTCCAGATTGCAGATTTGATCTCCAGCTCATCATCAAATATTTCAACTCAGAAATTCGCTGGAATAAGAAGTGTCATTTTTGTGTTGGAAATTATAGGCAAATGGAGAAGAATCTGGAAAATCCGAAACATGGGTTTTGTCTAGAACGGACCGAATTAACTTTAGTGAAGAATGGTTTGCCAAAATTCAGTCCGTATTAAGAGAAACGGAAGGTTCTCTAAGGACGATTTTCCCAGATTCGCTGTTGTGGCCGTTTTCCAAATTCTTCCAGTTGCAATACCAAATTTGACTTGTTCCTGTTGAATGATTGATGGAACTATATTTTTTTGTTGATCAAGTTGTTGGGGACAATCTAATATTGTTATGAGGGATCATATTTACTATTTAATCTCTCCTCTTTTTGGTTATAAAAGGAGACGTTTGTAAAAGAAAGGGGATCGTTGTTGCTTTTCGAATTGTAAACTTAATCACAAACTGTGTTGTTGAAAACACGATTATATTGTAATGCTACTCCAGTTTAATGATTAATTGAATTTTTTGTTTCCATTCACATCATCTGAAGTAGCTTGAGCAGTACCTGCTGGTGGTTAAGGGCCCAACCCCTGGCAGCGTGAACTGCTCCTTTGTGTTATATTTCTGATTGTTGCAGAGGGTGATCGATTTGATAAATACCTGTTACTGTGAGTTCATTTCATTAGTTGTTTATCATCTTACTTTATTTATGTATTACGCGTTTTTTTTATGATTTATTTCACTATCGTGTGATCTGAATCTTACTTTTTACAGCGTGGGTTATTTGAAACAACATATTGCCTTACTTAGATCATCCATAAGAGTCTAATTATCGCTATTGGATTCTCGGAAGTGATATTGGTTCTATCTTAATTGATTCACAGTTCCATGCTTAATAGTTTACTGTTTTATTGATTTATAATCTTGGTGTGTTACATTGTTGAATTGTGTTGCTGTTCCTTTCCAATTTAACAATAATCTTGATCCATGTATAACTTATCTTGTTATGATTTAACAGAGCTTCATTGTTCAGCATCTGCTGTTCCATTCCATTTGTTGTTCCGTTCTGATTATTGTTCATTTCAGATTGCTATTCAATAGAATTTTTTGTTCAAATTCATTAGATAGAGTTTGCTGTTCATTCCAGACTTTGCTGTTCATCTCTATCAAATAAGATCTGTTGTTCATTTCTGTTAACTAGTTTACTGTTTATTCCTTTTTGCAAGTGATTGGTTTTGCTTTAGAATAGTTTGCAGTGAGCTTGTTTATTCCATTTCCATTTCATCATTGTTAATTTAATTTAGTTATCATTTCCATTTAATTACTTTAGTGTGGAGTGTAAGATCATCAACTGTAAAGGACATTGGTTATTGCTACCTACATTCTCAGATTGATTGTCTTGTTCTTATTTGATTTCATTTACATCAGTTTCCAAAGGAAAGAGTTATTTCTACTACATGCTTGACTGATGATTGATGAGTGAGTGATTAGATTTTATAGCCTTAAGTTTCATATTGTTGTAATTATATTTCATTTTCAGCATCCGTTTACTCTTGTATTTGAAATATCTATACTACATTTTAAGAAACATTACTCTCTGGGATTATAGCGTGCACATATTGTGTAAACTCTTGAAATAAGAGGACTTGCCCGTGTTGATAATTAATGTGGGATAAATAGGAGTTTTAAAAGGCACCTTTTAGCACCCAACAAAAGTCTGTCACAAAAATAATTTTATCATGAGGTCTCGGTTCTATCCCACTAGAAACTAGTTTTCTACAACCCTTAACGATCTGGAAGAATAAAAGATTTCACAATTCCATTGACTGTTGATATCTGAATGGAAAAGAAGAACTGCAAGGGAAACTCAAAGTAATATGTTGCAAACACAGAATCTATTACTTTTAAGTTTTAGAGGAACTTCATGTAGAAAGGGGAAACTCAAAATAACATGCTGTAAACACAAAATATATTACTTTAAAGTTTCAGAGAGAGTTTGTGAAGAGAGGGGAAACTCGAAATAATATGTTGTAAACACAAAATATATTACTTTTTAATTTCAAAGAGAATTTGTGAAGGGAGAAGAGATGGAGTTAAGGAGTTCTTATTAAGGCTATTTAACTCTCACTTACAAACGTAAAACAGATACCAACCATATGCACTGATGTGTGATATACGCCAACCATATTTTGTGATTTGTTCCGTCCATCGCTCGCTATAATTTCTGCGACTTGATCCTCACCACCCATCTTTGCTTCATTCTGGTTTTCCGACTTGACCCATGCGCTCACGACTTTCTCCATTTGCCGACTTGACCCATTGAACTGCATGTACCCTCATGCACTACTCTGAATGCAAACTAGCCCGACTCTGCCCACGCGTTCATGATTCCTTCATGCCTTTTCTTCTTTGGTTTTGGTTCGAGTGCACATGTGATGATGAATCCTCGTTGAGCTTGTGGTTATCCATTCGAGCATATTACAGGTATTCTTGAAAATTTAACAATTGTTCCTTAATAACCTTGAATTTCTAAGAACCTCTATTGACTTTTAGCTAAATCAAGTTAGGCTACAACAAGGAGTAACCATTTTTTTCTCATGTTTTTATGGTCCCCACTAGGGCTATTCTGTGTGGGAGAATCATTGAGTTTCCCTTGATAAGAGCATTCGAGTTGATTCATCATCACATTCATGGAATCTGTCCCGAGCCCCTTTTGCCCCCTGTTACAGTATTCCATCCATTCACACCTTGTCCCTCTCTCGTGTAGCCCATTTTGGCCTCTAGTCCCACTGGCCCCCATCCCCTCCAGAGTCGAGTCAACCACTGCTAGGTCATCCATGCTTTTTATGGTCTGACAAGGGAAGTTGTCTGTTTCCTACTCAGTATCCTCCATTCCATCATCATCCATGGTGTCAGTCCATCAGTCGCTCTACTATGTTCCCTCATGCCTTAGTTGAGGACCCTCATTGCCTCACTTATGGAAGACCTCCTTCTGTTGACATCAACACATTCATTCCAGAAGACAGGTCTAGAGGGAGGTGTATCTTGGTTGCACCTTCCAGTTTTGTTCGGTACCTCAGATCACGCAAAGGGAATCCTTATTTCCCTTTGACTTGTTGTTTCTCATCCACTCCACTTCAACATAATTGATATTTGTATACTTGATAGTTTGGTGATCTAGCAAGTTGATCTAGTGATTCCTAGGTGTGTGTGAGATGTTTCAGACCTCATGAGGGGGTGGCCCTTCAGGTATCCCCCCACATGATCAGATGACCTCATTTTCTCCTACATCCTCAGATGTAGCTCTGCAGATTTGATGGGTTCGGCCCCAGCCGCTTGGATCAGCTATAGCATGCATGTATCACTTAGATGATCCATTCATATTTTCAGAGCCCTTTCTTGTTTATCAGGGCTTCTCTGGTTGTTATTATGTCTCATGTACTTGGATATTATTGTATTCAGTCCTGGTTTCTATCCCACATGCAGAGTGTGCGTGGGATCCATTATATTTTTGTTTGGCCCATGTTTATGCCATCATATCATGTACTTTATATCTCAGTCTCATTTTACTGGGCGAACCATTATTCTTTTTACTTTGTCATCTCGGCGGGCATAGGTATGCCTCCCCCGCCTCACTGAGAATAGGTACCCAAACATTAAAGGAGACTTACCTTTGTTGGTCTCGCCCCCTCAAGTTTATCGTCCACTCTCGCTTCACTTCACCTATGTATCTCTCTCTCTATGACTCCCCTTTAGTGTATAGTGATTTTGTTCTTACAACGTACTTCGGTCATACGATTAGCTCCTAATGCTCCCATGTTGGGGGCCAATATATTGCACCAATTTTTGGTCCTCTAACCATTTACAATTATATGGATTGAAATACACCATGTAAGACCAATTTTACCATAGTAAAATTTCTTTCACTATAAAAAATAATTTAATAAACCATAATTTATTAAGTTATTTTTGGTCCAAATAGAAAACCCCATGAGGAATAATTAAATAAATTCTTATTTGTTTGATTTTCCTCTAGGAATAATTAATTTAAACTATGTTTAATAATATTCCTGGTCATATTTGACCCAATTAATGAGAAATAATTAGATAAATAATTATTTATCTTATTATTCTCTAGGAATAATTAATTAAATCATTATTTAAGTAATATTCCTTGTTAAATTTGACTAAATCATTTAGGAATAATAAAATAAATGATTATTTGCTAAATTATTCCTTAATCCCATCCTTGAAATGATAAATAAATATTTTATTTTTTTATTATTTATAAATAAATGGATTTAACCAATTTAAATTTCTTTTACCTCCAACAAAATATAATAAAATATTCCAAGCAGTTAGATCTAGATCTTGGTTAATAATATTTTATTATGCACCATTATCAAGGATAAATCAACATTTTGTTATAAATAGGATGGTTTTCAATTCACTTCGTACCTTTGATCCTTTTATCATGGTCATAATTTGGTCCTCTTATCATTGTCATACTTTGATTACTTTTATTTTATTTTTTCTTATCGAGCTCCCTTTGAGTTGTACACGTCTTGGGTTTTCTACACCATTGAGAGAGAAACTTTGAAGCTGAAGCATTTGAGGACAGCCAAGAACCCATCTCATTGAGGGAGACTAGTAACATCATTCTTGGTTCCCTTCCCAGGTGTTAATATAATAAAAAAAAATATTTATAATTCTCGTCTTGTCCATTGGCTATTTTGGAGAAATTCTGATTACATTTTATTATTTAGTTGTTGTTAACACTGGAAAATCGTACAGCAGAAGACAACATTATCTAATGTCAAGCAAAAGGATTTACAGGGCTGGAAGACATTACAGAATCTAGAAAGTATTTAAAAATCTGTAAGGTCCATGGAAAAATCAAATTTGAACAAGTCCTAAATGCTTTGCGTGCATTATCCTTCATGAAGAGTGCCTTTGCATGCCTTATGGCCGGAAATGCGTGCAATCCTAAGAATGGAAAAATATCGCTTTCCAGGACCACACAAAACAAAAGACAAGTGATTCCTCACTTGAAGTTGACTAAGGACAGCCACCAACGCCTCCTTAAACATCAAGTGAGCACACAATGGAATATTTGGAGCACACAAAGGAATCATACCCCTCCCTTGGGTCACCATCCATAATGTACCAAGGGAGGGAAGGAGGATTTGAAATCTCCTATATAAGGCCACCATGAGATGAATAATGGGTGAACACATTGTTATGCTGGCCAAAATTGTCCAAGAAATACTAGCAATGTGTGATCCAGAGTTGAAGATAGAGGGGACTCAATTGTTGGCCATCCAACAAGTTCAATCCAACACAGTAGAGATAGAGTGAGACTGCACCAAGGAAAGCTTGGGATAAAAAGATCCTTGCATTGGGACTTAGAACCCATGTTCTAGGGGCCCTTTGGCAAGAGGATAAATTTTCACTCTTATTACTACCAACGCTCAATAAGAGGGTCCTAGAGCCACCGTTCTTATTATTGTTGTCATTTGACTCTTTTCAGAGCTCGTGTTTATTTGTTTTAGTTTTTAGTTTATTTTTAGTTTATATATGCATGATATTTCTCTGTCTAGTATGCTTATTATTCTAGCTTGTTCCACTAACTTGCTTGAATCCACTTCTTTTTCTGCCTGTTACCAACAACTTAAGTGGGTATACCACACCCCTTAAGTTGGTGTGATTTTATACATACGTGCAGCAAACACATCACAACAACTGATTTATTTGCATAGACCTAGGTTGTTTTTCATTTGTTTCTACCACCTATTTATACAGATATGAAGAAGTTATAAACCATCTTTGTTGTTAGGGTTGTTTGTCATGTGCAACTAAAGTGATATCTTTTTGTAAACTTGCATTAAGAATTCATTCTAACACTTATTAAAACATATTTATTGAATTCCTATCGAAATAACTTTAGATTCCAAAAATAAACTAATTACAAAATAATATCTAACAATTTCTGGAAAAAATATGAACTTCAATAACTAAATGGCTCCATGGAAAAGAAAAACTTTAGGCTATGACACCTAGTGATTCATAGGATAAACTTTACCAGCAGATTCCCAAAATAAATAACCAGATAATCATCAATTAATCACTATAATTTATAGGACCCTAACAAGGTTGGAAGGATGCTATAGGAGGTTCATCAAAGACTTCTCCAAGGTAGGATTTCCTATAACTTCTTTGCAAAGGAAGGGAAAGAATTTGGAATGGATAGATAAATGTGCAACAAGCTTTGAGGACTTGAAGCAGTTTCTCATTAATGCACCGATGTTAAGGATTTCAGACCCAAAAAATGATTTTGTCATTTGCACAAATGGCTGCAAGGAGGGACTCGACAGAGCCTTGATGCAGAAAGGGAAAGTAGTTTTCTATGAGACGTGAAAGCTAAACAAACATGAGGAAAATTATGTAACTCATGATTTGGAGTTAGCTCCTATTATTCATGCATTGAAAATGTTGAGGAATTATCTCTTTGTAAGGAGACACAAGCTCATGACAAATAATGGTGGGCTAAAATACTTGTTTGATCAACCCATGTTGGGCACAAGACAAGATAGGTGGATAGATATACATAGTGAGTTCAAATTTAATGTCAAATACATTAAGGGAAAGGGAAAAAGAGTTGCGGGTGCACTCAGTATAAATATTTAGGTAAACCACCTATAAACCACACTATCTTATGGGATGAACCTAAAATAGAGGGTCGAAACTGAAATAAAACATGACAAGAGATATTGACAAATAAAGGAGAGGATAAAACAAGATAGTGAGAATGGAAAAGATGAGGAATATCAACTCACAAATGAAGATTTATTTACATTAAACAATAGAATTTTTGTGCCAAATAGTGCTAATTTGAAAATTCTCATAATGAGAGAATTTCATGAAAAACCATATTTCAAACACCATCATGGACTAATTTCAAAAATGAAGAAGTTGAGTATGTGGCTAAATGAATTGAATGCCAACAAGTAAAGGTCAAATGTAAACATAGAAAGGTTGCCTAAGATAAATAGAAGAGCTATGCAGATAAACATAGGGTACATAAGGAGTTCCAAGTTGGGGAACATGTTTACTTAAGAGTTAGACACAAGAAAAATTCCTTGAACTGGATCATGTGGCAAGTTGGCACCAAGGAATTCACTTGGGAAATGCCTGATATAATGAGGGAACCATATACCTTTTTATTTGATGGTTGAATAAAATGTGTATATAAATACTGCATAGATATGAGTATATAAAGCTCCATGCAGCAACATGTTTGTTTCTGAGCATGTCTTTTGTGTTTCTTATAGACGTAGAACTTCGAGGACAATGTTACCCTAAGGGGGAGGGTTTTTTGAAAACCTCGGTCATATATTACTTATGAATACCATGAAAACAATTTCATTTATTTGGTTTTCTAAATTTAAATGGGTTGAGTAAGGGACACATATTCCAAAGGTTGGAGAGGTTGCTTGCTTGGGATGGTGTAAGTTTCCTTAAGGTAGGAACTTATGAATTTTTAGGAAAACCATTGAAGGTTGGTTGTTTTTTGTTAAATAGACTGGTTCTTAAAAAATATAAAGGCATAAGAGGTACGTAGGCCATGTTGCCTTGGAAAAATGTGGAAAACAGTAAGGACCGAAATTAGTGGAGTATGGGGGCTACACAGGTAGCAGGGAGAATGAGGAAGTAGACCAGTTGAGGGGAATGTTGGTAGAGGAGGAAAAAGGCACCATGATGGATGGAAGAAGGAGGTAGAATAAATCACAGTGGGGAAAAGAAAAAAAATGCAGTGAAGATCAGCAATAGGGAGAGATCATGAAGAAAAATACCCAAAAGAAGCACCATATCTAGTTGATTATGATCAGAAATATTGGAATAAGAATATCTATTACGCAAGGAAAATGTACTCTCACTTACTTATTAACCATACACTAGAAAATTTTGCCCAATTTCCGACGGACAATTCATCACTATTCCGACACATAGTCGTCGCAAGAGCGACAGTTCGAGGATGGGCAAAACATGGTTTGCCATTCCGTCGCAATTCCGACACACTTACAAAGTGTCGCACTACCGACACTTTTTCCGTCGCTTCCAAACAAGCGTCGCTCTTCCGACGTTTCCCAAACCGTCGTGCTTCCGACGTTTGTAAACTGTCGCACTTTCAACGAAATGTGGTCTGACGTTTTTAACGTTGCTCTTCCGATGTTTGTAAACTGTCGCAATTCCGACGAAATGTGGTCCAACGTTTTGAACGTCGCTCTTCCGACGTTTTTAAACTGTCGTAATTCCAACGAAATGTGGTCCGAAGTTTTAGACATCGCTCTTCCGACATTTGTAAACTGTCGCAATTCTGACGAAATGTGGTCTGACGTTTTGAACGTCGCTCTTCTGACGTTTGTAAACTATCGCAATTCCGACGAAATGTGGTCCGACGTTTTGAACGTCGCTCGTCCAACATTTTTATACTATTGCTCTTCCGACGTTTTTAAGTTGTCATAATTCCGACACTTACAAGACGTCGGTATACCGACGGTGGGTTCAATTCAAAAAAAAAAATGAAACTTTAAAACAGGACAGTAAATCTCCGATATTTGTTATGAATTGTGGGCGTTCCAATGACCGTGAAATATTAATATAATAAACCACCCCGCAGTGCTTCAACTATAAACAATCATATAAACATGGCTCTGTATTTCAAAAAACAGGTTTAAAATAGAAACAAGGCAACATTTTTTTTTTTCCAATTGTTATGAACATAATTCGACCGTGAAATATTAATATAATAAACCACCCCGTAGCGCTTCGACTATAAACAATCATTTTTTTTTCACAAGAGAAAAAACGTTGTTTTGAATATATTATATGAAGTAAAACGGTCCATGAAGTCATTACATTTTCACATCTGAAGATTGGAACCCAAATATCCATCCAGAAAAGTGGAAGTCCCACCCCAGACAGTGATAGAAAAATACCCCATGTCACATACAGGGACTTGATATAAAACCCAGTAACGGTCCACATGGAGATTATCGACAATCTGAGAAAGCATCCAAATATGCACGAGGCATCTATAAGAAAGTGAAATAGCAGTATGTAGAATAGTAAAGCAACAGATAGAGTACCGACGTCCATTGTTCCAAATACAAATTAAAGTACCCAAAATCCTTGAACAAATAAAAACGCTAATCATGTGAGGAGTGTGATATGTCCAAAATATAAAAAGACCATCAGACCATATCAATAAACCAGCAACATAGACCAGCATCGCTAGTTTTGAAGGCAGAGTGATAAACATTAATCATTTTTTTTTCACAAGAGAAAAAATGTTGTTTTGAATATATTATATGAAGTAAACCAGTCCATGAAGTCATTACATTTTCACATCTGAAGATTGGAACCCAAATATCCATCCAGAAAAGTGGAAGTCCCACCCCAGACAATGATAGAAAAATACCCCATGTCACATACGGGGACATGATATAAAACCCAGTAACGGTCCACATGGAGATTATCGACAATCTGAGAAAGCATCCAAATATGCCCGAGGCATCTATAAGAAAGTGAAATAGCAGTATGTAGAATAGTAAAGCAACAGATAGAGTACGTACAGACGTCCATTGTTCCAAATACAAATTAAAGTACCCAAAATCCTTGAACAGAGAAAAACGCTAATCATGTGAGGAGTGTGATATGTCCAAAATATAAAAAGACCATCAGATCATATCAATAAACCAACAACATAGACCAGCATCGCTAGTTTTGAAGGCAGAGTGATAACTTGTCAACACATAAAATAGTATCATAAAGCGGATACAGGAAATGTGCAGAGACATGTACTGTTGATATACGCCTCACACAAAAAGCATCCATGATAGAGCAAAAATATGTATAAACCCAGGGTCAATTGTATGTTCTGGCTCGCTTGTTCCCGGAAATAAAAACCATCTGCAGAAACCCAAGCTCGCTTGATTCCAAAATTGGTAACCATCTGTTGCATCCGAGATGTAAGGTTCAGGCTTGCTTGTTTCCATTAGTAGCCCGCTACAGCATCCACCCTGTTCATAGCAAAAAGGTTCCTGTAGATATACAGAGAAAGAGTATAATACGTAGACCATATAAACATGGCTATGTATTTCAAAAAACAGGTTTAAAATAGAAACAGGGCAACATTTTTTTTTTCCAATTGTTATGAACATAATTTGACCGTGAAATATTAATATAATAAACCACCCCACAGCGCTTCGACTATAAACAATCATATAAACATGGCTCTGTATTTCAAAAAACGGGTTTAAAATAGAAACAGGGCAACATTTTTTTTTTCCAATTGTTATGAACATAATTCGACCGTGAAATATTAATATAATAAACCACCCCGCAGTGCTTCGAATATAAACAATCATATAAACATGGCTCTGTATTTCAAAAAACAGGTTTAAAATAGAAACAGGGCAACATTTTTTTTTCTAAGTAAATTTAATCTATTAACAGTGGGAATAAAATTACACCGAAGTCAAAATCATTGCCCAGACTCATGGCAAATTTGTCATCAAAAAATCAAAAAATTAAGAAGACTGCCCTCATACGGGGAAACCAGTCTTGAACGTTTACAGAATTCAAAAATATTACAGAGGTCTAGCACAGTAATATAATCTAAAACATGCCCAATTAAGTGGGCCTGCGAAGCAAGAAAACCAAATTAACCAAACTACTCCTCCGGTGGTTCCTTGACGATTCAGCACCATCCTTCGGAAGGTCCAGGATTGCCAAGTGCTATCTCCACATTCGCGTCACTGCTCCCCTCCCGAAGGCTCGAATGCTGGCCGACTTTTTTTGAGCTCAGACCCACCAGACGAGTGCATTGTTCCTCCATTTAGGCCTCCTCACAGAAAACCACGGTGATTGAAGCTATGATTCGTGGGCGGTTCAGAGAGAATTAAAGGAAAAAAGTGTAGTGTGCGTCGTGGGAGAAGGTGAAGCGGTGGGGAAAGGAGGAGCAGGGGAGCCCATACGGTAGCCAGATCCTAGAACCCGACCCTGCTCACTCCTAGTGTTTGGATAGCGACCTGCGTAATAATCACTGGACTGGGAAGACGACTCGGTTGAGGGGCTGGAGGGAGCGCGCAGGGGTTTACCTCTAGTGCTCCCCTTGCGGCAATGCATCCTTTGATGCAGGCGAGGCATGGGTGCAGTCTTAGCAGTGGGCACAAGATGAGACGGAGAAGAAGAATTCCAAGAAACAGAGGAAGACAGACACAGAACAGACCGAGACAAATGCAAATATGCACCAAGGTCTAAGCAGCAGTTCAGCTGGCCACTTCTCCTTCTCGTCACAGTGAGAAAGCAGTGTAACCCAGCAACCCACTCGTCTGAAAAACCATAGCGAAACGCCATTTTATCGACCCGACTGCAATGCAATAGAAGAATGTCCATCATAATTAATCTCTCATTAATGAGAGATGAAGGCCGGATCATATTGGAGCATGCGGAATCGCTAACAGGAATGGAGGTCCAATCTTGAACAGTGTTAAAACTTAATGCGATTTGATGTGAAAACCTTGGAACTTAAATATCGGTTAATTGAACAGTGTTAAAACTTAATGCGATTGATATGAAATCGCCACATCCATGTCCCATCGCCTTAAACGTCATCGAATGCACCCGCATCCAGGAACAGGGAAAAATTTTCTTGAGGACACATGGCAGAAATTGATTGGAGCAGATATTTTTTTGGGCCACTCACGCAGTGGAAATCATCCGGGAACAGGGCAACATTTGATTGAGGACACATGGCAGAAATTGATTGGAGCGGATCTTTGTTTGGGCCGCTCGCGCAGTGGAAATCCGGACCCGAAAAATATTAGGGCGAATTTGATAAGAAATTCGCGTCACAACTCTCCCTCCGTACGCCAGCCCAACTTCGGACCCAAAAAATATTAGGGCAGAATTCATTTGGTTTTCGCGTCACAAAATTGGCCGACGTCAGTAGGCTATTTTGGAACGCAAATTTGGTTTGAATTATGGTTTATCGCCGTTTGAAGTCCGGCGGGCTCGACTTAAGAACAATTTTGTTTGATCCCATATTATAAAATTTGTGTTGGTTTTCTTTGATAATACACATATTTATAATAAATCATGGGAATACCACACTAGTAAACATGTAGAAAAGTTATATAAATTATTGAGAACAATCATTTTTATGTAAAAATATCCAAATGTGCTTTTTGGAAATAAGAATTCG